>WYDF02108166.1:0-10456 GCA_009867245.2 Adranes taylori
AATACATTATTATTTTATGAATATTTAATTGGAATTAAATATTAAAAAATCAAGTAAATTTATATTTTTTTTACTAAGCAGTGCTCAATTCTGTTGCATAAATTAGAGGGCTACTTTATTATTATGGTTTACAGAATTAAACACATACATATAAATAACTTTAACTTTAACTACTTGTGAATCCTACAGGCTTTCTTTTGTGCCTGTAAAGTTGCCGATTATTTATTTGAGAGATAGAAGAGAGCATCCAGTCAGTGGTCCGGATTATCCAAATATCACGCTGAATAATATTTTCATATCTACAATATCAAAATGTTTAATGTAACGTTAAGTGAAAGTACCGTGGAGTATGATGGTATCATCCTCACGATACCTCCTTGTTTTATAGCTTAACGTTCTATTTCACTAAAGCAAAGTAACATAATATTATTTTTATAATTTCAAAATTATATGATATTTTTTCCTATTCATGACTTGAACAAGGTCCACAATGAATTGTTTTTAAAAACAATTAGAGAGAAAGATAAGAAAGAAGTGGCTTTCATTACGGTTCAGCACAATTTAAATTGGTTGAAATCTTAAAGAAAGAGCTTACACCAAATGCGCTTTAATAAAAGGTGCTCTTAAACTAGAAAGGAGACGGCTGAAATACACTTGAAAGCTAACTATATAATGCGCGAGTATAAAAGAAGATATTTGTATTTAAATGTCTAGCATAAAAAATTGAGGTATAGGCAGGTCAGAATCTTAGATTTTTATTTCTCTTTATGCTAAACATATTAACAATTAGTACAAAGATTTTTTGTGGATCATATGTGTTTTATTATGGATCATTATTCATACAAATCTACTTCATAAATATCCAAACCATAAATCTCAATTGATAATAGGAACTGGAGATTTATTTTTAATGTTATTCCCCTTCGATACAGCTTCAGCCATTCAAATGCGTGGCTATGGGTTCTGTGCTTCTCCGCTCCATGCAATACAGGAAGGCAGAGAGATTATTTAACAGGTTGACTGCCAGTCACTCCGATCGGAGAATTTCGGTATCTTCAACCGGTGCCGAACACCCCGATCGCCGTGAATTTGCAACTACAGCTATATTACGTCGGTATAGAACTGGCGTTGCTTAAAAGTGTTTGTGAATTGTGTGGCATTGTTCATCAGACTTGAAAATAAATGGTATATCAGTCGGTTTGCGGTTTTATAACTATATAATTTGGCCATTGAAATTGATAGTACACCACGGACATTGTGAATTGTGTGGCATTGAGTACTAACCCTTTAAGGACGGGTGTCGTCAAACTTGAGATGCAGTTGCCAACCGGGTGCCGTACTGCAACGAAATTAGTTGCCTCTCTCGTGAAGAAACCAACAAAAACTATTTATTCAAATGTTAGAAATAACAACGCTATATTACTAATAAAACATGCATTCAAATTAAACACGTCTATTCTCATGTAATCGCAAAGTAAACAATGCTATAAATAGATTATTTAAAATGTAAACAATCAATTAATTTAATGAAAAATATAAACACGTTATCGTTGAATATTAATAGATTAAACTTTCCTGCACTCGGCCAGGGCGTAAGGTTATTAAAATCAGCAGCTGTCCTAAATTGACTATAAAAGTATATCAGTCTGTTAATGGTATTTTTATTTGTGAAGCACAGACAATAATGGAGAGCGATTTTAGTAGTGATAACGACATTCCTGAACATGACTCTAAATCTAGTTCAGAAAGTAATGATGAGACTGTGAAAACAGGCGATATTGGATGAACTGATACAGGTACCTAAAAAGTTTACATTTGCTAAACATCGAGAATAGTTAGTGCCGATTCCAGGAAATGGAAAGCCCATTGGTTTCTTCAGTTTAATTGTGGATGAGAAATTTCCACAAACTATAGTAGACCAAACTAGCTGCTATGCAGTAGAAATTTGATTTTGTCCACAAAGAAGTGGAAAATCTAGAATAACGTTATGGAAGAATCTTACAGTAGATGAACTAAAAATATTTATAGCTTTGTTACTGCACACTGGTACCGTTGCTTTATCAGGTGTTAGTGACTACTGGATTCCTCCTTATTTCAAGATGTTTGCATTTCACTAGTACAAAAACCGGCGCTAATGATCGTCTGGGAAAAATAAAGACAGTTTTGGATTTTTCCAAACAATACGATGAATGATATATACTCGTATTATCCTCGTAAAAATTTATAGTTCGATGAAGCCATGATGCTCTGACGTGGCCGACTTTAATTTAAGCAGTACATAAAAAATAAACGCCATAAATACTGTATCAAACTATATATGTTAGCAGAACCGAATGGCTTGATACAAAACTTTCGAATTTATGAAGATTCCTCAGACATATATTGCATCTTCTACAAGTGAAGCTAGGCTATGGACATGCTGTGTTCTTTGATAATTTCAGTAATAGTGTTGACTTGGCAATAAAACAATATCTATTATAAAGGTATTGTACAGGAAAACAATACTTATTATCTATTATACAAGAATGGATCGAAGGAATAAGTTAAAAGATGTAGTAAATGCAAAACTAAAGAAAAGTGAAAACAAATCCATGCTCTTCAATGGCGTTCACGTTGGAAAATTGTGGGGTTAGCAATGTTTTATATATTAGCACAGAGTTCAACAATATAACCGGAATATTCAAAAATAGAAGGGGTACTGAAATTGAAAAACCTACTGCCATTATTGAATACAATAATTATATGGCAGGAATGGACAGACAAGACCAAATGTTAGCATACTCTCCTTGCAACAGAGAAAGTATTCGTTGGTACAAAAAAAAATATCCATGTTTCACAAATGAATTTAATTAATGTTTATTATTTGCATAAAACATATCCCAATGAAAATATGAGATTACGATTTTCGCTTGGAAATAATCAGAAATCTTCTGGCATTACATTATGTGCCAAACATTTGTCGTACTCCAATTGCTAAGAATGTTAATCATAATTTCAGCAAGGTAGAGAATACAGCGAAGGAACAAAAAGAAAGACACTAGCAGATAGGAATGCAAAGGATCTAAGCAAAATAAAAGGAGGAAGCAAACGATTTACTAGTGCAAATCATATCCTGGGTCACCCTAATTCTGTCTTCTCATGTTTTGATGTGTACCAAACAAATTAATTTTTTATTTCATTTATTATTAAATTTAGTTTTTAATATACATAAAATAATTTTATATGAGTAAAGGCGCTTTATTATTATTTTTTAACACTTTTTTGAGTAATACTACGATTAGAGCTTTTGGCGTCAGCGTAAAAATCTGTGATCAATGTCGCTCAGTCCGATCGGAATGTAATTGTTTATTTTTCTCAAAATAAACTTAGCGTACTAAATTCTTCAGAGCCATAATTTAAAAATATTCGAAAAAATATGTTGGCATTCTGATAACAACCAATAATACACTAGCAGTCAAGCTGTTAAATTTTTTTTTTCAATAACAGTTCGATACTGTTAACCTTATTAATTACATTTGTTACTAACGTATTCAAAGCAGGATCGCAATTTGTTTACTACTCTTTAGCTACCATACTGCTTAATAATTTATTCTATTTTGTAACATGAGGATGCTCGTGTATGAGGTTCGGTAAGAACTCGCTGTTTTCATTTATAATATTAACAAAGCACATTAAACACTATATAATGATGTACGCAATAACATGTTTAAATAATTGTTTTTTATTGTTCCAATATTTATAACGTCAAAAGAACGCGATTTTTAACTGACACAATGATTAGCTTCTATATACATACAATAGTAAAAAATCATTTCTTACACTAAAAATAGTCATTTTGTTAAAGGTGCGTATTATTGAAGTTTTGTTAGATCAGAGCTCATAAATTGTTCTAGCAGTGTTGTCAAATTTGAATATTTACTTTTAGTAATGATCATACAATTTCAATTCCTCTGTTTTCCACCCTTCTTATAGTCTGAAGATGACACAGTAGTAGGTGTCGTAGCGCGTTACAACAATTTATTTTTGGTTGAGTAAATAAATATCATGGAGTAGGAGTACTGTGTTTACTTGATTCAAATTCAACTCCAAAGTACTAAAACCCATCATTAATTGAACATATGGAGGTTTCATCCCATTCCTTTGACGTATTTAAAAGATTACTACATAGGAAGATAATAATTTTATTGAAAATATGGTGTCTGTTACAATGCAAAAAAATTCATGGATTTCCAAATTACATTAAAGTCAACTTATGTTTTAATATATTGATTTATTGAATAATTCTTTTGATTTGGGTAACTATAAAATTGTCGGAAAAGCATAAATGTAATGGCTAAATCAAAATATTCAAAACCATTACAATGAACTTAACAATATTGAGGTTTCGTTATATAAATTACATTTAAAATTTTCTAAATTCAACCATAATTCTATGTGGGATAAACGTTCTAATTTAACCTATAGTCAGGTTTTCGATGATTGTGTAGGTTATAAATCAAGATTGAGAACTAAGTTAAATAATGTAATCAATAATAAAAGAAATAATAGATTTAGAAATAAATTCAACACAAATTGTTATAACGATGGTGAAAGGGAAATGTTTGATGTTTGTTATATAGCATCATCAACTCCATATAAAAAAGACAAATTATCTAACAACAAATAAGAATATAGGGAATATTGATTTTAGTTCGGACCACGAATACTATTGGTATAATAATCCAATGTTAGAGAATAATATTGTAGAGTTCGGGTGATCACTATTTAGATATAAGTTTGAATAAGTAATGCCAGATTAATTAGGATTTTAGCATTGAAAATAATTCTAAATTTGTAACTGTTGTAGAGAGTTTACCACTTGATATAAACCAACCACTTTTAACAGAATGGAATGATAACAGTTTAGGTGCACATGGAAATACCATTAACCTAAACAATCGACATTCTGATGATTATATTAATTTTCAGGAAATTGAATGTAGCTTAATAAAACAGTCAGATACAAATATGTTTTATTCTTGCGTTGAAGACAATTTTGATAATACGTCTTGTGATATAAAATATATTTTCAAACTCAAAAAATCGTTAGACATAAAGTATCACAAAAGATTTGTTTACTTCAGAAAAATTGTGTTCACTAACAACTAACAACGTATAAATTTTAAACATTTATTGAAATATTCCACATTTCAATAAATGTTTAAAATTTATACCGGTGGCGAAATATTCTCAATCTTGCTTTATGAATTTAATAGCTGAACTAAGTTGTATATTGGATAATAATCCAGACATGGCTAATGACATCCAGTTAGTTAATAACTTATTAAAAACTGCAAACTGGATTCAGAATTGTAAAGTTGGCAAAAGATATTTCATATCAATATTTTAATCAAGATCTAACCACTAACAAAGCTGATAAAGGGAATTTCCTGATAATCGTATATCATTCGGATTATATCAAATTGGTTGAAGAATTTTTAAGTAAGGGAGACGTGCTGAACATATCTTGAATTCAAACCATGGTTTTTCTTTAAAAGAAGATGAATTTTTGTTACAACTTTGTCAAAATAAGGTTTCAACAACGTATAATAAAGTAAAGTTTTTTAAATAATAAACAATATAAATTCAGGAAAACTTTTGAATAAATAATAACAATTTCAAAATTTAGAATGATTAAAAAGTTGTTACGTTTGATTTAAGATTAACACTCGAATCTCTTATTCTGTGACGTTTGAATAATTGATAATTGACGTTTGAAATTTATTGCACAAGTTGTATATGTTATGCAATTAAATTTGTTTCCTTTTGGATTTATTAAACGACGTAGTTAGTTTTATCAAGATAATGAACAAAACGTTGAAAATTAATATCTTTTCAGCCAAAATAGGTTTCATTGCGATTAATAATGAAGCCTCGTGTCAAAATTGAAAAGAAATTACACAAATTGGTATAGAAATGTATTTGTTAAAATGAAATCTTGGAGTTTAAAATTTTATGTATGTCAAAGGAATGTCAACAATATTAAATCAAAATTCCAGAATTTTAATTTAGGTGAGTTATTTGGTTTTGTACCAAATCTCAATTAATATTATATCATTTTAAAAAACAACTCATTTAATATTTTGGTTTTCTATAAACTAATTCAATATCCACATTTTTACTTCAGTTTTATTTTTGGGAAGTTATTAATTATGATGTAAACGTACTTTAAAAGTAGTTCTTCATTTTGTTCAAGGTGCGTATTATTGAATTTTGGTTATAGAATCACATTAGTTAAAACTAACTGTTTATTATTTGAAGTATATTACAAGTGAGACCTCATAAATTGTCTTAGAATGTTGACACATTTGAATATTTACTGTTAGCAATGATCATATAATTTCAATTCCTCTGCTTTTTTTACACTTTATACTTTATATAGTCTGAAGATGACACGGTAGTAGGTGTTAAAACGCATCACAACAATTTATTCTTAATTGAGTAAATATATATTTTGGAGTATGAATACTGTGTGTTCCTGATGAAAATATTTGTTATGTAGTATATACATTACTTCTGAAAAGGAAATCACCTTTTCAAATAATTTTGTCTACTATAGAATATTTTGAAGCCAATCCTGATGACAACAAAAACCGCGTGACGAGATTGCATAATAAATCAATTCGTGGCAAAAACACAAGACGCTCATTGACATTTAAACCTTTTATACGTAACTTATATTTAAATGATAGACGGTATATACATTTATATTCAACTTGTGGATGTTCAACTTAGAAGTTCGGAACGTTGATGGACTTTTAAAATATCGGTTTTTTTGTTTCCAAAGAATAACTGCGAGAGGTACTTATATAACGGTCTCCTGCTTTCCGTGTTACTTATTTCATGGTTAGCTTTTAATGATATTTCAGCTAATTACATAAGCGATTTTAAATTACTATTTTAATTATTGTAATTTTCTTACATAATCTATATCCACTTTTAAACTATATCCATAGAATTTGTTTACTTTGAACATTCGTTCAATTTTGTAAAAATTGTTATATTTTGCTAATATATTTGTTTGGTACTAAGATATCAGTAGTGCGTGTTTTGCTGTTTTGTAACATTCATTCGTATTCTCTGAGGGGCATATACAGTACGACCCCGTTTTATTAACCGGAACCCATTCAACAGGGCTTCAGGATTATCATTTTTAATTAAAAAAAGGTAACATGTATTCACGTTAATAGTGGTAATGTAATTATGTTTTTGTTTATTAAATAAAGAAATACTGTAGTATAATATATCTATTTTATTGTCAGTACGTATACCTATGCCTGTACATTATATACGTATTTTATTTTAGAGTTGTCGTGCTACAGTACATTTGAATGACTTATGCGACGAAAATGTTTGTTCACAAATTTAACCATCCTTGCCATAGCTTTATCGCTCATTCCAAGAATGTGGTATCTCGGCTTGTCTTTATATTTTTTAACTGTGGGCCTATGTCCTACCTATAGTTCTATCGCACCACAGGCGGCAGAAAGGATGCCGGATAATATTGCCGTGCGCCAAGCTTTATTGATTAACTCGTGCGGGAATCTTTATAGTTCGTACCAACCCGCCTACACTGTACCAAAGTTTTACATCTACCCCTATAGATGTGCATGATACGTCACTGTTCCCTTCCTAAGTGGCCATATGCCTCGTATAATGTCTCGTCCAAGCTGAGGCTCAAACCGGAGACCTCTGGATTGGTAATCATGCATCTTACCAATACTCTACGGCGGCCTATGAATTTGGTTACCTAATGTCAATGACTGGATATAATAGCCCTATACACTATGTCGTCCTCTGTCTTATGTTATGTAACCAGTGCGGTGTAGTACCAATATTGATTGACGTTGTAATCGTAAGGTGTAGCTTGTTACAGTAGTGATCGTGATTGATATTGTGTGTTCTGTGTGGTCTAATTTAGTAAATTGGTAACTTAAAGAAACAGGATAGTTATTTCAATGGGAAGAGAAACTTAATACGCTACTCGGTATAAATAAGAGGGAATCTGTAAAAAAGATTTGTGATGAATTAGATATAGGAAAACAAACTGTTTCGGACTGGAAAAAAAGACAGAACATTGAAGATTTCCACCATTTTCGAACAGAAAATGGTGGCTCAAGACAGTTTAGGCATCCGGGCGACTGTCAGAACGGCAAAAAATAGTCAGCTTGAACAAGCTTTATTTATGTGGTTTAACCAAGAAAGGGAGCATAGTGTTTCTATATCAGAGGTCATTGTACAATCTAAGGCAGCGATTTCACGAAACATTTTAGTATCGCTATGCCACATTGGAAATAGATGAATGGATTTGAGCCACATTATTTTAAAAACCACTATTTGGTTTGTTTCAAGCAGACTTGACTTATTGGTGCATGCCTGGTCTGTCTCGCCTTGTTCGGCCACCGATACTTTGGGATAGTGTAGCGATCTCTACCGAAAATTCGGTAAATCTGCTGATTTTCTTGTGAATCTATCGATATATTGCAATTCTCTAATTTCTCTAATGTTTATTCAAATAAAATTACCGAATACTCAATTCTATTTGAAAATTTGTATGTTGATTCGGTATTTTGTCACCAAGCAATAATGTGATGACACTAATTACATGACATAAAAAATATGCTATTTTTAATAAGACGCCGTTCTAAAATTACCTGAATCCAAAGTCTCAGAAAGAGGGGTTAACTGTGCAAGAGGTACTTTTGAATCAGGAGACGAAGAAATGTCGGTACAGATTATGGTAGACGAAATATATAGTTCTATTTAATTTTGAAAAATTAATTATTTGGTCACACTAGAAAATATAATAAAATATGTGTTTCCTTTGTTAGAAACGGCATTAAATATTGATCAAAACAATATAAAAAAATCTAGCAAAATTTAGCGTAAAATACCGATTTTCTATGAACGATTTTCCGAAGTTGTTACTATGAACGTTTTGTCGCATTGGCACCTGCTTTGGGCTATAAACGGCCCATGGACCACACGTTGATAACACGATCTAAGATTTTAATTTAAAATGACAAATTATATGGTGATCCGTCATTCACAGCAAGTGCAAGTTGATTAGGCTCTCCACGGAATACGACAACTCAGTATAGCAGGGGAGAGTATATCAGGGGATCATACTGCTAGCAAAAATTATAAAATAACATTTTAGAAATTTGTAAAAGAATTTGCTCCGATTTTGCTCCGTGATTCAGCATGGAACGACATTAAATCTTCTACTTTGAAAAATACTTGTAACAAAATATGGCCAGAAATGAAATCTGAATCGAACACTCAGACCACTGCTAAAATAAACATGAGTTCCTTAAAACAACTTATTCATCGTTTGGAAGTTTCATGCGCTATCGAAGATGAAGATGTATATGAATAGATGGACAACGAAAATGATGTAGATCACGAGCGTCTAAGCGATGATGATATCATATTAGCGTGTTCTTCAAATCCACGTCCTAATATCTAAAACACATACGACAGATCAGATGACGAATTCCTCAAAGAAGAAACGTAAGTGATCTTTCCTGGAGAAGCTGTAGATATTCTTAGAAAGCTGTGTCATAATTTGAAAACCAAATGAAACGTCTGCCCATCAACTGCTTTCCATGAAGTGTTTACAAGAACGAGCAGCAAAAAACCTTGCTTCATCATAGAAACAAAAAAAACTATGCTCCTACTTTGAAAAAGTTTTGTAACAAAATATGGCCAGAAATGAAATCTGAATTGAACACTGAAACCACTGCTAAAATAGACAAGAGTTCCTTAGAACAACTTATTCATCGTTTGGAAGTTTCATGCGCTATCGAAGATGAAGATGTATATGAATGGATGGACTACGAAAATGATGTAGATCACCAACGTCTAAGCGATGATGATATCGTATTAGCGTGTTCTTCAAATCCGCATCCCAATATCAAAAACACTGACTACAGATCAGATGACGAATTCCTCAAAGGAGAAACGCAAGTGATCTTTCATCGAGAAGCTACAGATATGCTTATAAAGCTGATGACGTAGTTTGAAAACCAAAATGAAACAGCCGCCCATCAAGTGTTTAGAAGAATGATCATCAAGAAACCGAGCTTAATTATTAAAACAAAAAAGTAAGGACTTTTTTAAAGTAAGTAAAAGTTGATTTCGTGGTAAGTAAAGTTTAAATTTGTATTTTATATATTCTACATAAGCATTTCAATTACCTACATATATAAGTTATTTTTTATTACTAAGTTGATTTTTAGTTTCTAAATCTTACATTTATACTGTAGTAATTTCAGCAAAAGCTGTAGTGAATGTATATTATACATTTCCGAATTATCCGGACTTTTACATCCGGACAATATCGAGTGCCCTCTAGTCTGGTTCAACGGGATCGTACTCTATTTTAGTTTTTATCACAATGTATTATACCCTCAAC
>WYDF02108177.1:0-10456 GCA_009867245.2 Adranes taylori
AAGACAGCCACGGTAATTTTATTTGAATAGAAAGGGATTTCATTGTATAAGAAATATTTGATGCCAAAGTAAAAATTTTATATAATAAAAAAACAATATTTTTTACTTTCGCTGGTGTTACTAGATTTCACCGAGCAAAAGTAAGCTGTTAATGTTTAACAAATTTTACTCACTTTGAAGGAGATTGGTAAACTAACAGTTCCTAACAATAATGGTTCAAATTCGTTAAGCAGAATATAGTTTACATAGCAATAATTGCACCAAGCTTCACGTTAACAAGATTGATATGTGAAGAAAAACATAGCAAGATTGATACAGAATCGACCTGATTCAATGAAATTCTAAGGAAGTCGGAGGAAACTTACAAAATGATGTTACTAGTTTATAAACGAATTCATACTGACAAAAATTGTGAAGCGACTGAAAACAAAAATACAGAAAAAAGCTGTAAGTTCAGATAAAACATATCTTCAACATGGTACAGAATTTAGGTCTTTGTATTTATAATACGTATATGGACTCTGTCCGTGATTTTAATTGACATATCTTGTTGAAGCTAATTAAAATTCAAGAGTTTCTTAGAAACATCCATTCCATTAAAAAAAGCAAAAGATAAAAGAATATAAAATGATTTTGTATAATTGTTTTTTAGTCCTGACAGTGGTTATGAACGAAACATCTCTTACGACTCGTCTAGGTTTGGGTGTATTGATATTGATACTGGGTCAGATTAAATTGTCCAAATGTCGGTTTATTGCTAAAGCTTATGAGGAAATCCAGTCATTGGATAAGGTCGAATCGGTGAAATACGTTGTTGCCTAATGAGAGTGAATATGCGGGAACTTTAGTCGCTGTCGCCAAAGTAATATCTGAAAAGAGGTGATGATGATCTTCACAGGTCACTGGATAAAACCATCTTTTTCCCGGAGTTGGTGGTAACGGAACGTCGCTTGGAGCTGTTGGAGGGATCGGCGAATCAAGTGTTTAGCTTGGCGGTGGAATTGGCACGGGTAACTCTACCACAAGGCGCGGTGTCCGCGGACAACGTAGCTTGACCGATCTCATTGGGGTTGTTTTATTGGTGCAATCGGCGCCTCTCTTCGAAATTTTTTTGACGGCGGCCCCCGCTTGTTTGCATTGAAGAAACGATTAATGGGGGAAGAGTTGAAAATGTAAATGCGAGAAAAAAAAGTGAAGATAAAAAGAATCGAAGTCTGCAGAAGTTAAGGGTGTGTCGTTGTGTAATACTTCGCTTGATATTTAGATTTTGATTGTAGATATTTGATGCTAATTTATAACTGAACTTAATATTGACGATGGCGCTACTTTGAGCAAACCATTCTTAAGGTTGCGATAATCGCTCGCTGACCAAAAGATAGATCTGATCATTGTAATTGCAACTCGTAATATCTAGAGGTGCGACAATTCCACTGCAGTAACGAAGATTCCAATGCAGAATTGCGTCTCTACGATATTTAATTGTGTGAATCTATTATACGCGATACATTCCGATGATAGCGATGATAAATTCCTTGTGTATCGTATGGGGGTTCTACGTGACCAATGGCTTGAGAATCATCGAAACAAAACAGTCTTCTGCTAAAATTCTCCAAAAGCGTAAGTAATAAAGGCGAAAATCTTAACAGCTTACTGAAAATTGAGCGATTGAAAGAACCGTTGAAGTCATAAAATTTCCACACCAATTCTAATGGCCTCTAAAAAGAAATAAAAACGCCTCTTTTTAAAATCAGAAACAAAGATATTTAAAAAGTCTATGTAAAAAATCACATAGCTAACTAAACGAGAACGAACTCAAAACTTCTTTGGACATTAATGGCTTTTTTTAATCATCTATTGTATTCAAATATGCAGGCGCTTTTTTCTTCTTCTGTCCGTTTTTCTCTCGTTATTTGCACGATATAATTTTTTTACGAATTAAATTTATTTGGCTATTTATATTATATTAAAATCAAGTTATTAAATTAATGATTACTAAATTATTATGATCTTAATTAATTTATGTTCAATTGATTAATCGATAATAAATAAAACAAAGTCTAAAACAAACAAATATGTTCAAATAGAACAAATAGATAAAACAAAGTTTATGCAAAAAATTCAAACAGTAAATAGCATTTTATAAGAGAGCCGATAGTTTGAAGACTGTCTAATAAATAAACCTTTAAGCTAAAGCTGTTAATATACCAGATGGAACACGGAAAATTGCTACTGCATCACATAAGTTCCAAAGTCGAATAAGTCGATGAATTGATTTGAAGTACTACAATTCACTAATACATCCACCTATGGACCAAAAGTCAACACATTATTCTGTCGCCAAATTTAGTAACTTTGTATATTAAACTTGAAATATAGGATGCCCGGTGCAGGTCACCATCCGAGCAACTTTTCTAAAAGCTATGCCCAAAAAGAAAATAGTTACAACGTTTCCCAGTTCCGCCGATCGTCGTAGAACAGAACTCGCGAAATATTAGAAATTCAATATGCAGAGCAACGTGTGGTATTAAAAACTGTGCGATATTTGCAGATTATGGTAGTGATTATGATCAATCACTTCGCATAATTATGCGCTCACATATTATTTTATATGTAACGCTATTGCATCGTGAGAATATATTCATAAGATATTATAAAGATAAAACATCATTTCTTTACAAAACAATATGATTGATACTTAAATAATTATATATTTATTTAGTGCATCGTTGAATTGTAAGTTCTTAATGCTCTTTACGTACCAGTTAATAGTAATTGTGTGCTAACTAAAAAAGACCAAGACAAGCATGTAGCGTTTCAACCTTGGTATATAAATGATTAGATTTATTGTATTATATTTTCCTAGTATCCGTTTTTGTTATTATGCAGAATGTCCTTGCTTTCTACGCGAAGAAATCTATATTATTTGAGCGGACCACGATAAAAAGAGCGCACCTACACTTTAACTTCATCTACACGCCTGATCTATAAATGACTTTCAGAATTATGTTCAGTTTGTATTTCAATACCTCATCGCATGCTCTTTTACTTTTTAATGCATTCTTATGAAAATCTGTACATATGATTAGTACAAAGACGCATATTGTACTATATTTCATCTTGAACTTGAATATATTTCATCTGCGATTTACACAAATATGTTCAGTCAAAGTTCAGTTAAGTGTTTAATACTTAATGAGTACGCAAAGCGTGAATAACATATAGTTACGCTTATGAAATTATAATCCAGAGCAGTTATATTACTTTTCATGTACAGGGTGAACCACCGGTTACCATCGAAACCAAGGAGTTTTATGGCGAAATCGCATTCATTATGTATATTCCAGAAGTGATGTGCCATTCCTTAAAGAACGTCTTTTATCGCGGTATATGTTTGGAACGCGATGTACCACGATGTCATTTTTTAAAGAACTTGCTCCCATTGGAACATGTAATACATTGAGTCAATGAATTATTTTTATGTTTTTTTCTGCCATCTGTAGTACATTAAAAACAAACTAAATAATAAATAGAAAAAGATTTCAACTCCAAACGCACTAGCATATTTTCTACATTCGTGGAAGCAGCAAGAGAATATTTAATTGTACACGATTGCAATATATGCAGCGCAGCAGGCATTGTACACACATGTCCACAAAGCACACATTCCGTTTGTACATAATGTACTACGCAACGCATTGGCTGAGAGCAGTCACATGGTTCATTGTCCATTATTCGTCGAACCAGTTCCAGTAGAAATGAACAACAAACAAATCCATGGAACAACAAACGAAAACATATATGACCATCGCATCGACCTGTATACCGCGTCGGATGAAAAGCAACGATGATTTCGATTCTTATAAATAAATAGCATGCCGTTTTCTAAGAGATAGAAATAATAATTGAATACTTGATTGTAAGTTTTTTTTGTCTTGCTTGGCAATGTAAGGCATAGTTTAATTGAGTTTTAAACGGAACGATAAAGGTACTTTATCGCGGTATCTGTGCGGCACGGCCATAGCGTTCCCAGCATGTAACCAGAATTCTCATCACTATATTGCAATATAGTGGTATTATGTGTGACGATAGAGGCTACTATTTAAAAATCCTTGTAAATATACAGGTGCTCCAAAAAAAAAAGGGGTGGCATATCAATTTACGTTTTTTCTAATGAAACATACTATATATGATCACCTTTTTGAATTGTTCGTAAAAAATAAGCTGAAGCTTAATGCGGCTGTCCTAAATACATAATACAGATATGTGTTCTGAGAACAGATATGTGACCTAAATACAAACTGTTCTGAGTTTCAGATATTTCAAGTTTTCTAAAAATATAAGGTCTTAGAAATAAGTAGTAAATATCTTATGATCAAGATAATTCTAATAAATTTGATAAGGATTGATTATTAAAATCACGAAGTTGTTCATAAATTTGACTTTAATTATTAAAACATTCAAACAATAATATTGGACTTATTTTAAATTGAGCACCCTATACTTTATAAGACTAACATATAGCTAATTTAAAGGTTTCTTTTCAGCCTATAAAAGAAAAACGTTTTCAAAATGTTTTTTATGCATTTTCATATATTTTTTTTGTAATCATTGAACAATTTATTAGTGAACATAACCTAATCATCAATAAAAGCATTTTTTTATCTAGATATTTTACTTTCACATTTTATTTTTTTACCAATGAAAAGTTTATATTTTAGAACATAATCAATAGATAATTATACTTCACATCATATTGTTAATTAGCTTTATTTGCAGGATTTGCGCAATAATAAAAATTATTACCAAGATGTATGTTGCGTGTGTGCATAAGAAATTGAATTCAACTATGGGTAGTATACCTATAATAGTTCCAAGACAAAAGTTCCATAACAAATATATGGAGCCAAAACTAACCGGTCATTTAATCAATTGAACTATATGAACTATATGGGGTTTCTGGAACATTGGTGCATAAGAGAATATATGGGATCAAAAATCGACTGCCAAAATAGTTTAAAGGAACCTCAAAAACGTCGTGCGCACTACGAGTTTTCTGCGAACGGAAATGACTTGAAAAATTTAAATAAAGAGAATATATATGTTCAGAATCAAATGAACTTCAAAGCCTTAAACTACCTGGAGGTTCCAGCTCAAACGTTCGTAAGGAAATACATGGAATCAAAAACCGACCAACATGTATGTGCATTGCCAATAGATCAAATGAATCTGAAAAAAAATCGTATTTAACCTAAGATTGTTTGTGAACGAAAACCCCGTAAAAATTGATTTCGGCTCGTTTAATTTCGAGGTAATGACTTTGAAATGTATTTCTCTAGATACATCTCACCAATTTAACTCCAGCGTCAAAAGTAGCATTATATTGTCGTTCGTAAAAGCATCTTTAATCCATCATTCATTCGACTTTTGTGGTATTTTAGCATTACGCCTTCGTTCGTAAAACATCGACAAGCCAACATATTTAGTATTATCTAAATTATTCAAATATTTTCAAAGTTAGCATGGTATGTTCACGGGAAGAAAGAATTGATATGGTCATAACAATTAGCAAATGCTACAGGAATTGTTTACTAGCTTCTCGAGTTTATGCAGAAAATGATCCTAAACGAGTTCATTTAGATACAAAAAAATGTTTGATAGGTTGTTGAAAATATTTCGTAATACGGGCAGTGCAGCATACCCGAAACAGCGAAAAATTCAACCCGCTACAAAGTTACACCAAAGTTTATATGGCACAGACTATCAGAAACGTTGGTTATGGGCTCATGAGCAAGGTAGCAACAACGAACACTTTTTAGCTGATGAGGCAACATTCCACAATAATTGACTGGTAATTCGCCACAATCTTCATTTGTACGACACTGAAAATAAACTTATATGCCATACTGGTGATTATCAAAAACGGTGGAGTCTTAATGTGTATGGCGGGATTGTTTGTGATCATGTTACATGTCCTTATTTTCCGAAATTTCATTTCCGAAATTTCAATGGGCAAACATTTTTGAAAACAATCTTAAAAATATTCCTCTACTTATTAGGCAAAAACTGTGGCTACAATAAGATGGTGCTCCTACACATTTCTCGCGCAATGTAAGAAATTAATGAAACAGAACATTTCCTGATAAGTGGATAGGGAGAAGTGGTCCAGTTCATTGCCCACCTAGATTTACCAGAAATGACTCCTATGGATTTTTGGGGCTATATTAAAAACATTGTGTATAGCACAGCTCTAACCACCGTAGTTGACATGAAGAGACGGATTAAAAATGCTTTAATTACAGTCATTACAAATTAATTGCAAAATGTAAGACGTTCATTCGGAAAAAGGGTCACACTCTGTATTCAAGAAGATGGTCTTCACTTTGAACATCTCTATTAATTTCTGTTAATTTTTTTATCTAAATTATTGTTTATTTTATTGAATCTTTCATCTAAATTGTTTTAACATTGGATTTTGATGGCTCGAAAAGTTCTGTAGGCGGCACAATATTTCCTTCAAATCCATATGTGAGGAAGCAGCTGCTATAAATTTATTAGTGATTTCTTACTGGAAGAAAAACTGCTCACTATAATGAAAGGATTCTCTCCGCGAGACATTTTAAACCCAGATGAGACTAATCATTTTTCGAACTGTACCCAACAAGACTTATGACTTTAAATGAGATACATGCCGTGGAATAAATGTTTTCAAAGAGAATTTACACCAATATGATTGGAGACAAAGAAATGCCACTGGTAATTGGAACAAAAAAGAACCCTTGTTGTTTTAGGAACCCTTGTGTAGAAAAATTACCTATCGAATGGTATCATAATAAGAAGTCATCATAATAAGAGAGGGAAATTATGACAGACTGGCTAATCAAATTTGATAGAAGAATGCAGAGACAAAATAGAAAAGTACTTTTGTTCTTAGACAACGCAGCGTCTCATCCAAACCTTGAATTACGTAATGTAAAGATAATAGTTTTATTGCCGAATACTATATCTGAATTAAGGGATTGGAATGTATTTTAAAAGCTACTACAGATTATTTATGATTCGAAGGCTACTATCATCGATGGAAGAGTCTGATTCTACAGAGGAGTTTGAGAAGTCTAGCTACGTTGTCGATGCCATGATTTGGACAGTATCAGCATGGAAAAAATGCAACTGAAAACTATCACCAATTACTTTCTTAAATTGCTTTAAAATTTATTTCATTTTCGCCCATCAACGGAGCCCTCTGTTCAACGGAGACTTTATACTGCACGGTTGCTGTCCGTTTAAGAGTGAGAGTTCATTGAAAATGTATTTTTGACATAAATTTGTTAGTGTCCCTGATTTTAATAAAATTGATAGTTTAATTAAACTTATAACAATCTTGTTAAATATTTCAATTCAACAGTAGCATGTAAAATGTCTTATTTACTCGAGCGAGTATGTTAAATGAAGAAAAAAAAATATATATAGACCTAAAAAAAGTAAATTTATTCGAAATAAAACCATTGCTTGAGGGAATTTAACACACAATTATTAGCCAAGGTGACACGAAAATTGCGAACCCGTGCGCATGTGCGCCTATCTATTCTGCTACAGTTTTGTTTTTTTGTTCGGCTTTTGTTTTTGTTATTTATACATTCTCAATCTACTTAACGCCGATATGATATTATGTAATGCCTTCAATATTATTAATTGTATAAGAAACCCGTTCTCGTCGGCATGCTTGTTACAATTCCTGACCTGACGTGCGCTTGTTTTAACACTAATAAACTAAACGAGAGGTTTTGTTCTTAATAGATAGTTTTAACACCTTTTTCTTTTTAGTTCATTCGATTTGTAATCGTTTCTCTCATAATATAAATTTATCACTTATTCATTAGCTAGGGAGATCTTATGTATGTTCTTTAGTTGAACCAATTTTGGTCAAAATAATTCAAGTCTTAAATATATGCCAATAAAGCTATACATTGTGTTAATACATCTTATACATAAAGTTAATACATATTTTTGCGTGAACAAAATAATATGCAGTATCATTCATTAGTTCATCACTACATCAGCACTATTAACTATTTTCTCCTTTTGCTAAACCTACTAGTATTTATATTCGGGCTATACAGCCCACTCCTCTGCTAATGGTTTTGTCCAACCAAAACAATATTTCTATGTTTAACTAACCGGAATAAAAGTTTGTTAAAGGCTAGAGAGTGATAACAAAATATACTTTGCGTTCCTGGTACAGTTTTGTTCATAACTTAGCCATATCCAAAGATCAGAGATACAGAAACTCCTCATACAATTCACCTTTGAATAATCTAACTCTCTGAATGCGTCATTCCCATAGAGTATTATACAGAGATCTAGCAGTGAATTTTTTGGTATATTTTGTTTTTAATTAACCAACTATATGAAAATCTGCAAAATAATACATAAAGATGTTGAAGCATTGGTGCATCCTGATAAATAATAAATTTATCTAAAATATGTTATTTATAAATTTTTATCTCTTATTCAGTTATTACTATAAACTGTTGCTTACCATTCATCGGTTTGATTTCTTTGTCTCTACCGTGCTACAACGTTTGCTGCACGTATGGATTATGGGCAACAGTTGAAGTGAGACAAATTTAAATGAATCTTATGAAAGTTTTATAAAAATGATACTGTGACAAATGCTTTTGAAATTTCTTTTAAAAGCCTACTTTGAATACGAGAAATGTGTCCATTTATATTGAAACAAAAATTTTAACCTTATTTCATTATAATTGTTGTAGTTGAGTCAATGTATGTATGATAGTATTACTTTAAGACAGTACATAACAATTATTTATTAATTAAATAAGATAATTATTTCGAAAACTGTATATTGAATATACGAAACACCCAATAAGCTTCAGGGCAGATGAATCCATTTCTGGGATCAGCGGTAGCCTTCATCAGTACCATCTGCTTTTAGTGGCAACGTTGTAATCAGTTAATGAAAGTCAATGACTTACTTCATCACCTGTTTTGTTTTAACTAATGCGTGGTGTACACTATATAGAGAATTTTCAAATTCGTTTAAAGACGTCAGAGGATTATATCAGCTGGAAATGGTATTATTTGATATACCCAACAATGGAGAACGTATGCTTTCTAAGTCAAAAGCATAGGTAAACATCCAGAGTGAAACAAGTTCTTCTACAGATGTACCCCCAGTTTCTATACTCTAGAAACAACTGATTTGTTTAAATTCAACATAATTTCTCTCTTTTTCATCATTATTTTATTGACTTTATAGAAGATAATATTGTTCAAAGTAATAAACACTTTATAGCTAACCATTTAATATTACAAAAGATATTTTGCAAACAAAATAATTATGTTTACAGTTACTATAAAATAAAAGAAATAAAATTTAATTAGTTCAACATCTCACACTCAGTCTATAAATATAAATATTCGGCAATTTTGTCGTAAACGTCTGATGCTCCATCCATACACAGAGATATGACTTAAAAAGTGAGTATTCAATCATCGTTATCTAATGAACGACGGCCTTTTACTCAGAACCTTACGTAAGCCGCTATAATTCAGCTTGCGGCGGTACTTTTAATGAAATGGTCAAAGTGTGAAGAGCATTTATTGTTTGCTAAATGTCGGACGTTCGATAAATAATAATCGATGAGAACGTAGCAGCATCATATGAATTTTTTTTAAGGTTAAGCGAACACCGCAACGCTCAGAGCTACTTGCGCCCAAACATTGCACCCATAAATAATGAGCATCGTGAATAATAATAATAATAACAATAATGACCACTTCGTTTTGGTATTTTAAATAAGCGATTATTAAAATCGAATTAGAGCTCACAGTTGCATACGACTTTCATTCCTTTCTGTGCAACATTCTTTTATTTTATTTAAAAGTGTTAACTATGGATTACTGAGAACAGTAACAACTTGTTATATTAAATCAATTATTAATACATAAAACTTTTTTATAATTTATATTAACTGTTCTATAGTATATACTTGGTTTTTAATAGTAATTGCAATAAAGCTAATCGACTATAAATGAAATACTTTATCTGGCCAAAATTTAAAATTTTATTATTATACTAGCGGATCCGGCAAACGTTGTTTTGCCCCCGCTCCCCACCGGATCCCATATATATGCCCACGGCGCGGACAGGACTGCTGTCCGCACTACCGTGGCTGTGGCCGCGGTTTTGCCGCGACCAGCGAAATGACACCAATAGCCGGGGCTTGCGGCCGCGGCTTTGCCGCGATCAGCGACATGGTCTAGTTGCAACGGCTTTGCCTCGGCCAGCGGTATTGTTTCATTACCACGGCTTTTCCGTGGCCAACGATATGATTTCATTTCCGCGGTATATTCTAATTCTCCAGCCGCGGCAATCCCGGTGTCTCCTGAAGCGAGCTACAAAAAAGTGAATAGCATAAAAATATTCTTCGTACTC
>WYDF02108188.1:0-23665 GCA_009867245.2 Adranes taylori
CTCGGAAACCTGCTTGTTCTCTTGGCTGGTACAGGTCAAGTTTATTAGTAAGCCGTGCGGTAATGATTTTGGTGAATTATTTATATAGGTGCGTCAACAGACTTATCGGTCTGTAGGTCTGTAGGTCTGTGATGCTGCCTTTTTTATGCATAATAACAATAGTAGCATTATTTCATATTTGTGGGGTTGTTCCTTCATCTAGGCATTTATTGAAGACTTTGGTTATTGCTTTGAGTAACTCACTTCCTCCTGGTTTTATAGCTTCTACAATAACACCGTCTTCTCCAGGAGCTTTGTTGTTCTTCATTTTTGACAACGACTTTAGGGCCTCTTCGTCAGTTATCATTGGCATCTCTTCCGATCCTTGGTTTAGTATGTGGGGTATATTTTCTGATGCTTCTGCTTGACTTTGGTTTCTATATAGTTTGGTGTAAAAGTCCTCTACAATCTTTAATATTTCTTCTCTGTTGCTTGTTATTTGTCCTCTTTCATTTTCCAGTTTAGTTATTTCAGCTTTTCCCATACTTAATTTGTTGTGTAGTACCCTCATGCATTTATTCTCTTCTATAACTCTAGTCACCCATTTATTGTTGTAGTTTCTGATGTCAGTCCTTACGGCTTGTTATATCTTTATTAAATTTTCTTAGCTCATCTTTATGTTGTGGGTGTTTTCTTAGTAGTTTTCTTCTCTGTTTCATGAAATTTTTAGTGTTTATAGAAAGTTTATCTTCTTTTTTTGTTTGTTTTAAGTAGTGTTTCTTTTGAGCAGCGTTGATTGACTTCACAATGTTTTTATTTAGATCCTCGAGATTTCGTGTATCAGCGTCTTTCAGATTTTCGTTTATCGTTTTTTGGTATTTTTCAACATCGTCCACATTTGTCCACTTCTTACTGTTGTTCCTATTCACAAGCTTATTTCGTTCCGTCTTCAGATTTAGTAATATCTTCGCTCTCACCATTCTAGGGTCACTCCCCACTGATAGTTTATTTAGTACGGTTACATCCGTAACTATTTGTTATTTGTCTGTGATAATGTAGTCTATTTCATTTTTTGTTCTGCTATCCGGACTGGTCCATGTCCACTTTCGATGTTCGGCCTTTTTGAAAAAAGTATTCATAGCCGCCAGTTCGTGATGGAGAAGAAACTGGAGCAGTTAGTTTCATCGTTCATTTCTTTCTCCTATCCCATAACATCCTAGTGACGTTTCTTCTTCATTTTGTTTCTTGCCTAGTTTGGCATTAAAGTCTCCAGCCAGCACCGTGAAATAGGCTGGGAAAGTTGACATTTCTTGAGCTACATCATCATAAAAGTTTTCGATATCTTCGTCTGAGTGTTGAGATGTGGGTGCATAGACTTGGATAACTTTGATATTGTATCGTTGGTTCAGTTTTAATATTACATAGCATACCCTGGGGCTTGCACTACTGATTTGTATTATATTTTGCACCTGTCGTTTATGGATTAGCAGTCCTACTCCCCCAAAGTGCACTGGAACGAACTAGGAATAAGCGAAATTCGCAAAAAAGGAGAACAACAATTCCTACTAAAATCAAGAAATATGTATTACCACAGATGTAATGAAATCAAGGATAAGTAGGTTAAAATGGACCCAAATTTGTACTACCATAAATTCTATGGTCCAAATGTGCCTCCATTTAAGAGCATATGAAAAGCTGATGCAATCTTTGTTGCCATTGGCTGAAGGAACATTCTTCTCTTTATTAAGAATGAAATTACAAATGTAATTAATTTTACTGCTTAACAAATACACCACCTGATTTTAAATACTTTACTATACTAAGTATTTATGCTAACATAGTCAAGTGGCACAGTTCTTAAGCCGTAGACTACTCAAATAGCTGCAGGTTTAAATTCCGATCTAGGTTACCTTTTTTAATTTCACTATAACATCTCTATGGCATAGTCGATGGGTAAAAAAATACTATGTACTGTTCAATAATAAATTTATAATCAAAAGTCTAGCTGCTTAGGTACAGCGAAAGCTACTTAGTGCCCGGTACGCTAGAGTTCCCTGTTAAAGAAAAGTTTGAAATTTTTGAAAATATGTGTCGGGAGCGACCTGAAGGCGCGATAAATTGGACAAGAAAGAGTCCATAGGCAAATACGAAGACCGGAGGTTCATGGACAGGCTAGTCTATCATGCAAATTTCTGTTCAGAAAAACAATTCGGAAACCTCAGACTTAAACCGAATTTGGTGCGATAAATTTTTCATTCCATTAATTTACATTCGACTTAACCTATTTTAATAAAATTAATAAAATATGGTACACATGTTTATATATTTTACCACTGTTTCCAAAAAGGATATTTTTCTAGATTGCAATATATTAGAAAACTTAAAATTTTTCCCGACATGGTATTGTTCAGCGTTGAAAACGTTCTTCTGATATCTTCGGAATCATTGCTGATTGAACTTTGTTATATTCAATGGTACTTTCAAATAAACTTTGATATGTACTACAGAGAAAATGTTTTTGGCTTTGCGTGGAACAATCTTTTACAAAATAATTTTGTCAAAGATTTGTAAAATATTTTGTAATGCTTTTACAAAACAAAAGCATTACTTACTTCTTACTTGTGCTGCAAATTTTGTTGCCCATTTTGGTGCCGAAAAATTTCTATATTCAAGTATTCTTTAATTGACAGAGTGTTAAAACTAATTAGAGAATGGACAGAAGTGTACTACATATATGTAAAAGGTTGATGTGGTTGATATGTTTCATATAAACAATAATAATAAAACAAAATCGTTTGTCTAATCCACTATATTTTGATAACTTATTCCCTAAGTAAACTTTTGGCTACACCGTAGTCGTCCTCATTGGAGGTGTTTTCAAGAACTATCTCTTTTATATTTAATTGCGCTTATGTGTTCATTGCTGCGCACTTTGATTTTATGCCCTTTCCGACCTGTTTCCATCACAGGGGCACTCTAATCTATAACTTCCATTTCTATCTGTAATCTCAATCTTATCTTTGTTTTTAACTCAGACTTTCTTAAGATTATAAGTATTGGTAAAAATAATTTGATAATTTTGTTATTCTGGGGAGGTCCTGTAGTTTGTATGAGGTAGGGACGTAAAACGATAATGAAAAAGCACTTCTATCTTATTCGGAGTTTATTGTGTGCTGTGGACTTAGATCTCTGATTTTATTACTTTTCTTATAATAAAGTTCTTTCACAAATTTTATAGAGAAATTGTTGGAAGTAACATCTGGTAAATAATTTTTAGTGTATTATTAAAGTCTCTTTTTTCGTAGGGACTGTGCATAGTCTATGTCAGAATTTCTCAACCACCGGTCCGACAGAGCAGGACCGGTCCGCGTAGAAATTTGACTGCTCCGCGGAGAATTTTTACCTGTCCACATTAAAAAATTTATTTTTCAACAAATAATTATTTATTTCTTTGTTAAAAACAAAACCACCATTCAACCAGGTACGCAAGATTTCTTCACAACTTTTGCCGATCGGCGATTCAGAAAAGCTGGAGGAACGCTGATCTAAATCGTCTAACGGATGTATAAAAATTATGCAAAATATCGGCACAATAATATTGAATTTGATTATAATGGTGAATTATTTGGGCACTAACATTTTGCGAACCTGAGAATTGGCCAATTTTTATAACCGAAATAATACCTTATTTTTGTTACTCGTGTCAATCTTTTACCACTTCGGTCAGATTTTTTTTTTACTTTTACCGGTCAGTGATTCATAAAAGGTTGAGAAACGCTGATCTAAATCGCCTAACGGATGTATAAAAATTATGCAAAATTTTGGTAGAATAACAATGAATCTGATTATAATGGTGAATTATATGGGTATGAACATATTGCGAACCATAGAATTCGCCAATTTTTATAACAAATAATAAATTATTTTTGTTATTCGTGACAATCTTTTACAACTTCTATAAGATTTTCCACAACTTTTACCGGTCCGTGATCCAAAAAAGGTTGAGAAACGCTGATGTAAATGGTCTAACGGATGTATAAACATTATGCAAAATATTGACATAGTAATAAATGTTGAATCTGAAATTAATGGTAAATTATTTGGCCATGAATTTTTAATGTTCCGACTATTTTTTCCACCACCAAGTCCATCGGAATTACGCCTACTGAAATTGTTCTCTTCCCGGGCTAGATGGTGAATCCATTCAACCAGTTCCAAGCCCCTACGCTGAGACGATGAAGGCAACTGAGCTGAGTTAATTTACCAGTTGAGCGCCTACATGCTTTTGGATACAAGGGTTAAACTTTGCTAGGCAGTGCACACAAATGAAAAACACATATAACATGTAATGGTCAACAATTTACTAAAGACAGATCATAATTCAAGTGTGAGTTATGAATCTATACTCTTTAAAATACATAAGATAGTATCCTTTAAAATTCGGCGCTTAAATTTGAATAACATTCTGCATAAGAAGATTATATAAAAATACACATATAAATGTTGGCGGACAGTTTAAAAACGCAATTAATAATCTTAGAATTCAAGGACTACTCATTGAAACATATAACTGACTTGGTAATTAGCATCTTAGTTTCAAATAAAAAAATAATAATGACCCAGCATCTTTTATCTTAAAAATTCATTATAATCAGTTTTGGGCTCCCACACAAATCGGGAATAGTCTTCAGTGCAAAATCACTAGTTCTATATAAGCAACTAGTGAACAGCTGAAAATAATATGAATTACGTACATCACAGGTACATATGCTCAAAAAAATATTGGGTAAGATGGGCTGAGATAATCTAAAATATATGGATCAAAAAGAATAATACTTATTATTGAACGAATAATACTAAAATTGAAATTAGGCGTGAGGCGCTGACATTTATATGATCATCAAAAAGAGCTAATATAAAGTGAATAACTGAGATTAAAACTTTCATTTAAAAAAGCGTTAAACAAAGAAGTTACTTAAGCTGCAACTAGCGGTTGCAGCAGGCTGGATCAGTCGTCAATTTGATGATAACCCTAAGACCGTCAACTACCCAAACTGCTTTTGTTACAACTGCATAACGCTAACTAAGCTACCACGTCCGTTCAGTGTACGACGGATGTAACAGCTGGTGTGGGACGCCACTTCATGTTACCGAACCCGGCCGCAGACCTCCCAAACTGCTTATGCTACTACCGTCCAACGACACAATCGGACGCTAGTTAGCTCCCAGAAACCACAAGAACCAAGGGCCAGACGTACACCACCAGTAGAACCATGACAAAGATTTATGTATAAAGGACCGGATTATCATGCTGATATAATGTGACCCATGCACGACTTCCGCTGATAATCAATTCAGCATCATGCGCTAAGATGGCAGGACTAAACCATGCACATAGCGTTTGCCATATAAAGTTCAAAGTGGCCGTAAATACGCTATGTGGGACAACGCCCAAAATTTGGCAACTCAGCAAATCAGATTATAGGCTGAGTTGAGTACTAATCTCATTCAGACTAACAACCCTATTCTAGTATTTACTAGTATTCCCCTTTTAAGTCCCTATTTAACATTATAACAATTCTCAAATTATAATACAGCATTTCCGCTTGTGCTTCGCACAAAAGTTAGTAACCAAGTCTCCACAAAATGGCCTATTTCCGCCCTGTCCAAAATTGTTGGACCCTCTCTCTAAAACTCAATTTGTCTAACGTCGACTCAACTATAACGAACAGCAGCAACACTGTAAGGTAACGTTCCAAAAGAAAGAATCATAACCCGCACGACTCTCGCAGAAGCGGATTAATTTTATTTGATCCTGCAACATATTTCGTCGCATATCAACACGCACAACTTCACGAATAAAGTGGCAAAAATAATAATATCTAAGCAAAACAACGTATGTAAATACCAATATTTTCACTAATCTGTAAACGATATTTTCGAAGAATTACAATAAGATCAACGCAGTTAAGAGCTAATCCGACCCGCGAATATTAGGACAACTTGTTTACGAAAATAGTAATAAATTCTAGATTAAGAAATTAATATACTCCGCCTAATTTCATAACTATAGAGAATGATTTCCATTACGAATTCTTCATATAACAGCATTGAAATTTCAACTATGGTGCAGCACTCACTAGGAAAAAACAATCACTTTAAAGGAGAAAGGATTCATCTAACTCAAGTATACTATGTCTATGAAAAACACTGATTGGGCAAGAAGAAATCAAATTCCCGTTCCCTCTGAGTAGCATTATAAAACCAATCATTCGTCTTTACTTAATAGGTTTACACCAATCTCAAATTGATAGCAAAGATCAAACCAATGCTAAGAAACCAAGATCCCCATAACTTATTGCTACTTATACATTTATACCTTATGGGTACCTGTATACACAAATGTCTACATAAAGACAACATAAGTTTTCCTTCCACAATATCATCAGTACTTCTCACAGTTTTGGTATTTTCGGACATAAAAAAGAGCATGTTTAAATATATTACGAACCAGAGAATTCGCCAATTTTCATAACCGAAATAATAAATTATTTTTGTTACTTGTAACAATCTCTTACCACTTCCGCAACATTTTTTCATAGCTTTTACAGATCCGCGATCTACAAAAGTTTGGGAAATGCTGTTCTAAATCGTCTAGTGGATGTATAAAAATTATGCTAAATATTGGCACGATAACAAATGTTGAATCTGATTATAAAGGTGAATTATTTACGCATGAATATATTGCGAACCAGAAAATTCGCCAGTTTTAATCGAAATGATAAATTATTTTTGTTATTCGTAACAACCTCATTATTTCCGCAAAATTTTGCGCAACGTTTACCGGCCCGCGATCCGGAAAAGTTTGAGAAACGGAGAAACGCTGGTCTATGTTAGTAGGATGCTGGTCCATGTAACAAGGATAAAAGTCTACATCCCAACAATGTGGTGTTTTTAAAATGGATTGCCAGACTTGTCAAGATTTTTATATATGACTTACAGAAAGGAACTTTAAGACGAGAGTGCGGAGCACTTCAGATCCATTAGACTGAACAGTGACAAAAGTCAGTTTGCAAACTCTACTTTAGAAAATAAACACTAGTTATCTACAATAGAAGATAAACATGATTTTGAAAATAAACATGATTTTGACCCAACTAAAAACACTAGATATCTACAAGTTTGCAGAAACCACATATTTCAAAACTCTTAGAATAGATTCATATTTATGTGGGTGAATCACCTTAAAAATATAATATCGTTAATAAAGAAATCAAATATGAGCTAACAAATTTTCTTAAACTGATAAATTTAAAATAAAAATTTCTTATAAATAAAAATACTCTGTTATATTTAATAAACTTAAATGTCACTTTTTTGTTCTATGTGCTCTTGGTACTTCAATAACATTTAACACTTAAAAGTAAATTTCCTTAACAAATTCATTTGTGGGTCGTTTCATGATGACAAATGGCCTTTGTTGTTTTGCAATGTTCCCCAATTAGTCTTATTGTTCCCAATTAGTCCCCAATTAGTCAGTTTGACAGGTTGTGCACTCTAGCAACCTGTCAAATTGGAGAACGTTTTTTTAATAATGATAATTAATTTAAAAATTGAATTACCTCTGTTTTAAAAACAAAAATTCATTCATATTCATGTGCGCTTTTTATTTGTTTGACCATGCGCATTTTGACATTTCCGGCATTCGAAATTATCGTTGTTTGTTGGCGGTTGTTCGCTCTTCAACAGTGGCGCGAGCCAAGGTGGAATTAAAATCGGAAAATGAAAACAATTTTCGAAATTATGGAAATAACTATGTTTATAAAATTTTAAAAATGTCATAATTTAAAATAAAAAATAACTCCAAAAAGTTCATTTAATAAATTTCAACAACAAGAATTTAATATTGTTCATACTGAATTTGTTTAACATCTACGATTCAATTAAGTATGGAGTTTTTGGAATACTTTTGAGTTTAATTTATTTCTAAAAATTCAGTTTATTCTCTTACTCTATATCTATGTATATTTAATGTTTTGGTTTAGTGTATTAAGTTTATTGAGGATGATGTTCTTGAGGAATTTTGTCTTTGTCTAATCTCTTCTGTATCAGTATTGTTAGTATCTAGAAATTTAGTTTCTAGGTGATCCATAAATATATCTGGAAGTAAAGGGGAAAGAGGATTGCCCATTGCGAAGCTATCTGGCTGTGAAAACAGTCGGTTGTTGAATCTAAAGAAATTTTGCTTCGGAGTAATTGGTAGAAGATCCACCATTCTTTGACTTTTTAATCTGACAGGTTGGTCATTGCTAACAATTCTCTTACTACTTCAAGGCAATCATTCACTTGAACAATCATGAAAAGGTTTGAGGCCGTAAATGATGAAAGTTCGAAATTAATTGGGCTTCGATAGCTGGCAATGACTTGGTGATATTTAATAAATATAATTATCACTAAGCAAGAATAAACATACATATAACAAAGAAATAAAAACGAAAAATTAAATTTAGCAGAAGCTCTAGAAATAACAGAGTCTACAAAAAATAAAGTCCATTTAAATTTGAATTACAAAATTTCAGGCACAAGATTTTTTTTAGAAATTTACCGCTCAGTAAATAGTAGGCTATGTTTGCATAAACTGCACAAAAGACAATATTAGTACAATAAGAAGACAACAAATAGACTAATACATTTTACTTGTATAAATATAATAAAGTACATTAACTCAATTAAGTGGGTTTAGCTATAGATAAATTTAAATGATTCATATGTTCAACACAGGTGGCAGCTCATGCTTTAACCTTAATTTTAGTTATCAAAACATGTAGCTGACTACACCTCCTATAAGAATAGCTACAATTTAGTCGAAAGTATAGATAGATAGATATTTATTATTTATTTACCAATTTACCTGGTTTGAATTTGAAAATTATAAATATGAAGTATTAAAAAAATATGTTATATGATTCAAAAATACAGATACTGGTAACAAGTCTAATTTTTCAACGACTTAAGTATACAACTTGTTGAATTATTAAAGGCAACATATTCGAAATCAAAAAATCTATTGTTACAGAAATTTCAAAAATAATTACATTCACATATACAACAACAAATTACAATAACAAAATTCAAATAACAAATGTTAATACAATCACAACTTAATGTGAAATAAACTTTTGATAATCCAATGAAAACAGTTCTGCAGAGACAATGCAGCACAGTTGGGAACAATATATACTAAGTTATACAAAATATACGCGTTGAAGCTACCTAAGAGAGAATTATAAGTTTCATAAGTAAATCGCTAAAACTTACATGTCTCTACATCCTTTACATTATACAAACTCTGTTCTTCTAATGATTTATAAATGCCTCTTTTAAATTCGTTCTATGTTTGTTTTTTAATGATTTCAGGTAGTTTATAGGGGATTGAATAAATAGGGGATTTTTTACTAAACTCAATCTGCAGTATTGATTTCTTATATTATTGTTAAACATGGTAGAATACGAGTGAACTTGGTGATTATGTAGCAAAAGACATATAAGGAATCCGCCAGTCGACTTTCTTTTAAAAAAATATTATTCGTTTTTAAAATTATTTTACAAATTAAAGACTTTTGGTTTTGTTTTACATATTTTATTTTCTTACTTACAACATTATATAAATGGCACTTAAAAGGGTTTCATAATTTGCCAGGATAAAGCAATTTATTTAGTTATATTAATAATTAAAATTTCATATGATTAATACATTTACGATTGCCAAGTCTAATCGAATCGTTTTACTTGTTAAATTCTTCCTTGGTTAATACACAATACTTGTTAAACTCATTATGCAAGATTTGCGATAATAATTTATGCTTTAATTAATATTTATAACATTTAAATTTATATTGCAACATCATTTAAGATTTCGATGGCTGCCGCGTTCTATATTATATACGTAATTCTGTGCTAAATGTTCTTATGCTAATTGCATAATACTAAAATGAACAAGAAGGTATCAGCACAATCGCTGCCATTTATATGGTTTATATGGACGAACGAATAGATACGAATTGTTATTCCTGGTGTCTTCGCTGTAGATATTATATTGATTGACTAGAAGTTGACTCAGGAAAACCTGTTAAAAGAATATTATGAATAAAAACATCTATACATGTCTCATGAGGTTTGATATTAAATGTACAACGAATTATCCTTTTCTGTGCAATAAATACTTTTAACATCTTCGATGACATACCTCAACTAATTATCTCTATTAACAAAATCTTTTAAATTTTTAATCGCATAGTAAGTTTTATTTAATTTATTCATTCATCTTCCAGACTCAGATTTTAATCGATAAAAATACCCAGATATGTAATTGCAGTAACACATTGAACTTTATCTATTCCAAGTATATTAAAGTTTTGATTTTGTCTCAGTTGCTTCGACCTGAATTCAATGCTGTTTGATTTATCAAAGTTTATAATAAGTTTATTCTCATAGCATCAATTGCAAAACTGGGTTACAGTTTAAGTAATGTTTCTATTTAACTCGTTTTTAGTGCCGTCTTTACGCATAGACACACTGAGTATTAGCCAGGGGCCTCTAAAATGTTATGAATTTAATGTTTAATTTGTATGGGGCCTCAAATTTAAAAAGTGCCCAGGGCCACATAACTTGTAAAGATGGCACTGCTTGATATATGTTTTACTTGATACGACAACAGCTGAATCATCCACATACATAATAACTTCTGCATCCAAGATGTGATTAGGCATTTCATTTATGTATAGAATGAATATAAGTGCTCCTATTACACTACCTTGAGGAACACCCATGTTAATATTTTTCATGTCAGACAAAGCTTCTCAATTTTAACCCTAAAAGATATCTGAGTAACATTGCTTAATATCATTTTATGTATTGCTCCTCTGATACCTATGTTACTAAGCTTTTGTAATAAAAAATAATCGACCGATTGACGATAAAAATTACTCGACCGATTTACTTGAAATTTTGAAACAACGTTGCATTTACTCCAAAACAGAATAATGTATATAAAAATACGGGAAAACGTGAAGACGGGAACATATATTCTTGAAATTTTTACACTACACTGCATTCGAATACGCGCGTTTTTCACATACTTAATACGGGAACACGGGAACAGGGAAAAAATTCTTCAAATTTTTATACAAAGTTGCATTCCAATACGCGCGAGTTTTAGTATACTTAATGTGGGAACACGGGAATACGGGATTATAGGAACACGGGAATACTGGACAAGGGAATAAGGGAACACATGTTCTTCAAATTCTGTTAGGCCAGATCGTTGGCCACAGTTCAAATCGATTCAAATATTAGATTAAATAAGTTCAAAACAGATCAAATTAGTTCAAATCAGATCAAATAAGTTCACCCAAAACAGATCAAATCAGTTAAAATAAGAACAAATCAGATTAAATCGGTACAAATAAAATCAAATCGCTTCAAATCAGATCAAATCAGTCAGATCAAATCAGATGAAATCAATCAGATCAAATCAGATCATATAAAATCGCAAAAGTTCAAATCAGATAAAATCGCAGCAAATCAGATCAAATCAGTTCAAATGAGATCACATCAAATCAAATTAGCAGAAATCAAATCAAATGAGGTCAGATCAAATCAAATCGGATTAAATCAGTTTAGATAAAATCAAATCAAACCAAAATCATTCAAATCAGATCAGATCAAGTCATTTCAAATAGGATCAAATCATATAAAATCAGTTCAAATCAGATCAACTCAGATAAAATCAGTTCAAATAAGTTCAAATCCGATCAATCAGATCAAATCAGTTCAAATCACTACCAATCAGATCAAATCAGTTCAAGTCAAGTCAAATTAGTTCAAATAGGATCAAATCAGGTCAAATGACATGAAATCAGATCAAATAAGATAAATTCGGATCTAATCAGAACAAATCAAATGAAATAAGTTCAAATCAGATGAAATCAGTTCATGCGCAGGTTAGACAACTGATAAAACTATAGGGCGTCGGCAATGCACGCCAGACTGCTATTTTAGAAATTAGTCAAAAAAAGGGTCAAGAGCAATCATAGGCCATGGCATATCGGACAGCAGAGCTGTTGGCACTGTAGAAAAATATTGGGAAGTAGTAGTCAAGAGGGCGTCGTAGCTGTCCGCGCCGTAGACATGTACGAGAACCGCGGGATTAATGGGTAGGTCATTTTGAGCTCACGCAACTATTGGGCAAGTTGAAGTTGCTAGTCATAAGGTGCCGGTAAACTTAAAAGGTTCACCGTTTGTTTTATGCCAGATATAACAGATCGTAGGACTTCCAGCATATGAAAGATGGGGTGGCGATCAGATCTACGAATTTTTACAAATTTTGTTTACCGACATAGTGTACTTACTGTGATAGAATTTATATTAAATCAAGCCTTATTAATAAAAAGAATTGCCCTACATCTTGCTATAATTAATAACTGGAGTTGATAATAAAGGTTGTTAATTGTTATATGGGAATTTGATTTATGTGCACATTCCCATGTGTTCTTTCCGTGTCGTATGACACTAGCGCTCAACCGGTAAGTGAATTGGAGTCCTAGTTATCTTAATGACATCGTCGGGACTTAGATACGGCTTGGGTGAGATACGGCGTGGGTACCCATGTTAGCCGGGGAAAACAACCTCAATGTGTAGAACGACCCGATTGGATCCAAATAAGAGAAGATTAAGTTACGTTTCAACTTTCAGCTTCAAAAAGGAAATAAAAAAAGAGAAGTACAAAATAAGAAACGCTGAGTTAACAACAGCTAAAATAATTAGGTATCTGGGAACGTCATTACATGAAAACTTACACTATAAGAGATAAATAGAAATGCTTGCAAATAAGGCTAAAGAGCACTGTATGCCATATCAAGTAAATTTAAAAACGGCCTAGTTTAGAATATGCATAGGAAAACGGGGATCCCTTGCTCAAAAAAAAAATAAAAGTTATGCTAATAAAAGGCCAGAAGAATACAAAAACAATCTAGCGGAAGGAAAATGTTACGGTCACCGTGGAAGGCTTGGGATGGGACTCACTGAAACAAAGGAGAAACAAGCGATCCTGTATCTGATGCCAAAAAATGACAAACCAAAATAAGCACTAGCAAAATTAAATATAAGAACAAAAGATGCTTAAACGAAAAATAATGAATAAGACAATTTTAGCATTATGGTGGGAAATAATTTGTAGAAAAGGATAATGATGCTGGAGAGAAATTGCGGGTTGCGGGAATTGAATGGCGACAAGACGAAAGTGATGGTTTGTAAAGGGGCTGGTAGAGAATGTAGGAGGGATGTGTTTTGTATGGGAGGGAGAAGAATATAAGTATCTTGGATTCATATTGTAGCAACGTGGATCGTGCGTTGAACACGTGAGAATGGTAGTAAGAAAGGCGTGGGGAGTGTATGAAAGGTTGAGAATGGTGTAGGAGTGGAAGTTTGGTGAATCGGTGAACATGAGGATAGTTATTATGGAGCGTGGTAAAAAATATGTTGATGTATGGGGCTGAAGTGTGGCAGGTGTTCGAAAGGGATATGATAGAAATGGTGCAACCTGAGTGTATAAAGAGGATGTTAGGGGTTGACAGGACGACACCGTATGAAATAGTGATGCAGGAACCTGGGAAAAATAAATGCTCGATATCTGGAGTGAGAAAGATGGTGAGGTTCGAAATAAAAGTGTGGATGGATGGATTGTCGAGATTAGTAAAGGAAGTATATGTTAAGGTATGAATGAGAAGGGTATGGAAGGAAGGGAGAATAAATGGTCGGAAATGAGAAGGAAACTGTATATATGTATAGGGTCCATATGTGTAAGAATAGGGTCCATGAGGAGATGGCGAGAAACAGTTGTGGAAGGAATAGGGATGGTGGATGAGATAGTGGAGAGAATGAAGGATGTGGAAAAACAAGAGAGATATGTACGTTTTAGTGCGAGCAAGTTTAATAGAATGTTTGAATGGATAGTGGGGGAAGAAGGGATGGCTAGTTATTTAAAGTCTAGATTAAGAATGAAAAACAAAAGGATGGTTGTCAGATTTATGTGTGGAAATGAAGAGCGGGTTAACAGGTACTGGATGAATGAAAAGGGGAGAAGATGTAGAGTGTGTGGAACGGATGAAGAAACATGGATGCATTGGATGAAAGAGTGTGGGGAGTTGCAATGGAATGAAGACGAGGGGATGATTGGAGAGAATTGGAGGATATGATTTGGACAAGAGGGGTGGCGAAGGGTAAAAATGGTAAGAGTGATGAAAGCGGCAAGGAATAAGAAAGGAACCTAGGGATAGTAGGTTGAGGTAAGAGGGAGATGGGTTAAGGTGAAGGTTGGAATAAGCGAGTGGATCAGATAGTAGAAAGTAGGGTAGGTATAGAGGGGGGTGAGTACAGGTGATGGTATGGAGGGGTGGAGGAATATGAACAGGTTCGAAGATCTGGTAAAGTAGAAATATGGGCAGTGAGGGGGGTGAGTAAAGTAAATAGGAGGGATGGCTCAAGAATGTGGGGTGTGGAGAGCATGAGAGGATGAGGGGAGATGTGATTTAGAATGGAGGATAATGGTCTTGGTCCATACTTCCCCTTCTATCCTTTGGAATGCGAAGGTAGTATGTAATGAAACGGAATTTTAAGGAAATTATGATTTTTTGTTTGTTTATTTTATTGGTTACTAGAATTGTTTTCATTGTATTTCATTCAATTTTTATTTATGTATATAGGTTAGAATGATCAAAATTGTATTAAAACCGTATTCTTATGTTAATGTAAATTATGCGAATAAAGGTATCTATCTATCTGTTATTATTAAAACCATATTGCCGGAACGCAATAGTTTTGGAAATTTAGGAATTGTTTTGAACAGTACTTATACATTAAAAATATTCGCATCAACTTGTATGTTGGCGTAATTATATTTGTTATAAAATTCTAGTAAGCTTTGCAACATATGCTATCTACAAAGTTGCTAAAAATAATTATGTACCCAACAGTTTTAAATTCCATATTCCATACACAGAACATTTTGCACTACGCAACGTTTGTTTAAAAAAACTTTTATAATGGAGTAACAAAACCTTTTTTGGCTGATAAGGGGGGTTACTCTTTAGGTCTCACAAAGTATAGACGGTCTCACAAAGTATTTGTTAGAAATATTAAAAATGATAATAGACTTTTCATCCATATATATTTTTTTTAATATTTTTTTTATTCATCTAACTAAAAGAGAACCTTAGTTGAATGATAATTGGGCCCCCTATGCCTCAGCCGCTCCCCGCATTCTAGAGTTATTCGTCCGCTAGTTCCTCCCCTGTTATGTAATTTACAAAATGTAATAAACTCATTTCCATCTCCGTGTTTTATTTTATTTTATTATTTTTACCAACTTTGCAGATCGCATATGTTGTAATGCCTATTGGAATTTTATAACAAATATAACTATGCCAATATACAAGATCATGCGAATATTTTTAATGAAATGCTGTTCAAAACTATTTCTAAAATCCCAAAACTATTGCGTTACGACAGTATTATATTAATATTATTAAGAGATTAATATTATTATGACATTATTTTTATTAGAAATACAGGTATATCATATATTGGTTACAAAATCATGTACAAATGTATTGTACATATTCAAATTCAATAAACTAACAAACTATTATGGATGCATCTTTTAGAGGTGAATGGATAATAGATTGAAATAAGTATGTCCTTCATGTAGCGACATCTATCCATCTAAAACCAAACTAGGCAATGCACGTACATATGATAAATCTTATTCCGTGCATAGAAACCTGCTAATGGGTGACAAAACATCAGAACCATTTTACCTAGTTTTACAAATGATCAGAATGAATCGTTATATAAACCGTACTACACTGATAGAATGTTATTAATATCGATGTAATATAATGGACCCAGAATATAACGCTACTACCTGGTGAGAAGGACCTTATGAAGAAAATTCTCCGATAGATGGCCATACCTGACGATTTCTTTTTATATTCCAACTGAATATTTTTCCATTTCGTAATAAAATTTTACTGTAGTTATTTTCTCCAAGGTGGATACATATTACAAGGTGGAAATTTTTCGTGTGAAAATGATTCATTGTGGATGACAAATATCCAGTACGCATTTTTCTATGTTTGTTTTTATTTAGTTAGTTTTTATTTTGTCATATCGTCACCCTGGAGCTAAATGACACAATTAAATATAGTTTTACAGAAAACGCAAATAAAAATATCGGTACAAGAGAAAATAATTTGAATTAAAATAATCATCAGCTTCTTATCTTTCATATACCATATGCATCTGTGATATGTAATGTACATGAAAGATATAGGATTCATGTTTCGAGAATTTTTTCTATTTAACTATAGTACGTCTCTTGAATTGAAATTACTGCAATCCGTTAATGCTCAATTCAAAGAGGGGGTATGGAACAATTTTTCAAATAAAAAGTTTTTGTAAAAAAAATTTTTCTTGTACAAAAAATTAAAAGAAGAGTCCATTTTTCGGTTGCTGTTTGTATGTACGGATATATGTTCAAGAATCCTTCCTTATGGGACCGATCTGGATGAAATTTGGTTGACAGGTATGATTATGTGTCCGCAGAATGTATTTTTTTCTTTTTTTATAAATCTAATATGGCGGACAACAGCCATATTTATTGTTCATAAATTTCGAATTCAAACTAGGTGGCTGAAAGTTTGCGCACATATAGCACGTTATATTATACGTCGAATAAAGAATGTCCCATGTTGTCAAATTGTATAGGAAGCGGTGTTGCCATGTTTGAAAGTTAACAAACTTTGTGTAATATCTCAGGAACGATAAAATATAGGACATTCGAATAAACTTTCTTCTTAGGCTACATAAAAGCCCTTCGGTTTTATTTGAAATATTTTTTTCTAAAATCACAATTTAATATATATACAGGTTGTTCTTTGTTTTGCAAACTTGTCGGTCGATTTTCTCAGAAACTTAAGAAGGATTTTAATTAAATTTTTGCGTCGAAATTTCCTTTAATACTTAAGCGATTAAGCGAGTTTAAAAGAGTCGTACAGCATAGCACTGGAGTACTTTGACCTTGAAAAGAAAGTGTACTATCATAAATATCTCTTTTCCTATAAAAGTTGGAAACAATGAAACTGGGGAACTTATGTAAGACCAGGGAACCTCAATTTTTCCTCGTGAACAGCTGAATACACTGAACCGATTTTGGCAATAAAAAATATTTCAAAAACTTTTTAGTAACACCCTGTATATTTTTTTATATTTGTATATTTTTTGTACCACATATGCTGGGTCTCACACTTATAGTTCCAAATATCAGTCCTAATAACAAAATTCTTCATTTGTTATACGGAAATGATGTGCACAACACATGCTATGCACAACATATGTGAACGACAATTGTTTTTGCTTTTAAAATCTATCATCCCATTGCCATTTATTTTCCCACGATCACATGCTATATATTTTTAAATGAAACAAGAGACGATTGGTTTTAATTTGTAATACATTATATACACCAGGGTCGTACCATTTTTTTGAGACTTTGATAATTTTCATAGAAGTTATTTGATAGCAATTTTCCAAAAAAATAAATAAAAAATTATAAATCTATATATATATATATATATATATATAAAAGAGGATGTATGTATGTTTGTATATTACCTATGGGCTTCTAAACCGCTCAACCGATTTTGATCAAATTTTCAGGAAGCTTTTAGCATAGTATAGGGGGTAATTCTGTGAAGTACATCGTAATCTGCTGTACATCGGGAATACGGAATCAAGGGAATACGGGATCATGGAAATAAGGAAATAAAATTACGGGTTTCTAAACCACTCAACTGATTTCGATCAAATTTTCAGGAAAACTTTAACATAGCATAGTGGGTGATCCTATGAACATTGGTATAGATAGAGAATACGGTAACACGGGAACACGGGAACTTCGGAACACGGAAACACTGGAACATGGGAACACGGGAACACAGAAACACTTGAATACGGAATACTATAAAACGGGAATACGGGAACAGGGGACACGGGAACACGGACACACGGGAACACGTAATACTAGAAAACTGGAATACGGGAATACGGGAACACGGGATTGCGGGAATAAGGGATTGCGGGATTCAGGGATTACGGAATTACAGGATTACGAGATTACAGGATTACGGGATTACGGGATTACGGGATTACGGGATTACGAGATTACAAAACCTCACACAGTATTACCAAAAATAGATTATTATAATTTATATAAATATAAGGTATATAAACATTTAAATTCAATTAAAAGAAACAACGATGCATGCAATAAAATATAATGTAGCGCAGTACTAATTAATGAAAATATTGAAATATTTGATTTTAACTTCTTTCTTTGTTGCCACTCTAAGGCATAGATTTAAAGAATTTTAAACGAACGAGAGCGGTATTTTATCTCGGTATCTCTACGGAACACGAACGGCCCATGGCGTTCCGAGTGTGAAACCAGAATTCCGATCACTAATACCAACAACCATATCTTTATATAAAATAATTACCTTACGGAATTAAACGGGACACATGCCAGTTCAACACAAAGCGGCTGACGTGTTTTGATTACGATTTAATATGTTTATATACGATTATATGTGGGCTAGATAGATTAAGACAGGGCCGGCGCTGACATGTTATGCGCCCTTGAAGATAATTTTGCGCCTCTTGCAAGTTTATAATTTTATTACTTATTCAATTGTTTTATAACTTCATTGTTAATCCGAATATTTTTTGTTTACAAAATATAAACTGCTGTTGTGTAATTAAATCTAAAACTAAGTACATACTAATTTAAATGCTGGTATGGACAATGTTCTTTATTTTATTTAAAAAATCAAAGGAACATATATGTTATAAAGTAGTTTATTATAAATATTAAAATAATAACTAAGCTAAATTATATTAATAAAACATTAACACTAATTTAATTACTAGATATTATATCTAAGTGCATGTAGATATTTAATATGATCCTTTCCTAGCTATTATACGAGCATGCTTTTCGATTATGACACTCCCATTTAGGTTATCTAATTATTCGTTTTAAATTGTAATAATTGACAAATTCGACAATCGTTCCTGGCTCATTGATGATCGTAAATATTTTTGATTTCAAAAAACTTCATTTAGCAGTTGCAACTGTTACTAGTAGTGACAAATAGATTTTTAATGCGATATTGATATTTTAAAATGTATCAATTAGATTGTTATTATAATTAGATTGTTATTATAAATAAAATTTAACACTTTTTTTGGAATCATGCAAAGATCTTAATTCCAAGAAATATTGCAAAGATTTTAATTCCTCGAAAAGAGAATCCCCATCTATATCATCTATTAATCTCTGTTGCAAATTTTTGCATTGTTTTAAAATTTGGCTTTCGTTCCATTTGGACAGTGTACTGATTTGTCAAATAATTTTCGTTATACTTCTCTAAAATTTGAAATCTTTCACTTATCACTTATCGCGGTAGAGTCAATAATTATTGAAAAGAAAGAAGTTTTAAAAGCTGATTTAGGATCTGTAGCAGATTCATCCTATGCTTCATAATCAAAAGATGTCTTTTTTCGGAGTCATAAAATGTTGGTTCAACATCAATTTTTGCAATTTTCGTGGCATTTGTTATTACCAATTGAAACGAATCATCTGTTCTGTGATTGCTTAAATACTCCTAAAGCTTTTTCTAAATTTCAAAACCTTCACTTAAGTTAAAATTCAGACCTTGTAACATTTTACGCAGAACATTAATTTTGCTTAAAATATCAGGCGATATCAAAAGATATAAATGAATTTAAATGAAGTTAATTTAGAATTTAACATTTGGCTTCAAATCTTGTTTCCATTACCTTTGCTTCATCGTTAACAATTTCCTTCAAAGCAATATTTATTTCTTTTAATTGTAATTTTAAAGGTTTAGTGGCATCTATTCTACTTTCCCATCTAGTATTCGACAATGGTTTCAAAGTAGTAGTTTCACATGTTTAAATAAAATACTACAAAGTTTTGGAGGTAAAGACAAAAAAAATTATACAACTTTTGCACAATATTGAAAAAATTAATTGTTTCGAAAGAAACTTTTACAGCATTATTGACAACTAAGTTGAGACTATGAGCTAAACAAGGAATATTTAAAGCTTTAGGATTTGTTTCTATAATTTTCTGTTGGAACTCATTTGTCTTTCATACGTTATCGTAGCCTTGTCCGCGAAGATTTTGTATATCCAAATTTAATTTGATAAAATGATTTAATATAAAATTATGCAAGGCCCGTCCAGTTGTATCGTCTACAGAACAAAAACCTACGTTCCCTAAGATATATTCCCTGATTTCAATTCTTTTTTTTTTCAAACTGCCTTATTTTTCCTATTATGATCACCGTTTAATTTTTTCAGTTTTCTTTCAGACATCTAAAATATTTAAAATAAAATATGTTTTTTTTACTTTAGTAAGAAGTACATCTTTACTTCCCGCAAATAATAATCTATAATAAAATAATAAAATAATAGGGCATAGAAATCAAACAAAATTCAGTTCGTCATTTTTATGTCACTTTGGTTTCTTATGAACACAGACTATATCCGATTTGATTATGACAAGAATTCTGATAGATTAGTGTCCTGAACACCCATTGACCATATAATTTACATATAGAGCTCAGGCTGTTACTGTGTAGCAGATACCTGGACACAAGTACGTGTCCCTACTACGTAACACGCCCCGTTGCTGCTCCCTTCAAGTTATGCTACTTTTGTCGCTTTAGGGAATAGGGGCTAAAGATCTCGTAAGGATAATGTTCAAACTCAGCCTGTCCTCAAGTTCAGGTGGTTCCATTGTTGCCTCACAACGCTCTCACACCTACCACCGTAGCTTACTTTTAGACCAAAGTAGCCCAGAAGGGTCACTATGCTCGTGACTAAGCAGTGTTGGTTACTTATAGTCCAAAATGACTATGGTTTTCCTGGCTCGTGCTCGTGCCACGAAAACCTAACTAGGCACGTGACTATGGTTTTCGGGAACGAACGGGTTGTTATAATAAAACGCACAATTTCGGATTCACTCCTTATTATTATTTAAATGGTTAATATATTGTTTATCGCTGATAAAATATTACTAATATACTATGATAGTTATAGACAACCTAGATAATACTAGTAAGTTGACCCAAATAAATATAGTACAAAATAATCAATTTTGCTTACAAAAATCTCTTATATATGATTCTAGGAGAGCGATAACGTAGTAATACGTTCCTATCATTAATGTACTTAGTTCCGTACGAGGGTTTGTAACATTGACAATTTATAAGCCTTCGACAAATCAACGCTATACCAAATTAAACTATTACTATACGGGGTTTGTCTGATTATTGTGTCTCTACAACTGCGCGTTGACATATATGGTGCACTGCAACTACCGATAGAGGGCTACTGGAGTGCGTTAATAGCTTGAATGGTCTTAATAATGAAAAAGAGATATGGTGGGACTGAAAATGCAAAAAAGTGATCTTTTCTTTTGTTTAAACAAATTTCTAGACCACTACACAGTGCGCTTGTTAATAGTTGTAGACGTATCTAGATACGTTTACAAGATTAATATAATATTAAAATTGTACACATATTTATTGATGTTTTCAATCGCTTTTCGTGTCTCCCTAGGTTGACGCCTAGGCAGACATTGGTGCTGCCCTAGGTTGACGCCCCACTTACATTGGTACCTTTATGCGGTGCACAAGGTGCACATAATGATTCGGCCCTGGATTAAGATCACGTTACACGGTGTCTACAAACATACAAATGTTTTTCTCAAATCGAACGTACTAGGTTTAAACAAAACTGGCTAAACTATTGGATTTGTTAATTGTCAAAGAAATAAAGAAAGATATAATGTTTATTATTTTCATTAAGACTATTAACGGAGTAAAAAAGAATTTTATATTTTTATTGACGTCTCGCTTAAATCAAGATCCATTAGAATATCATATTGTTTTATTCAGAGGTTCAATGGAATACGACAGTAATCCAACTACAAGAGCATTTAGACTTCTTTTGGATATAGCTTTACATAGCATTTCTTTTAAACATAGCATTATTAGTTCTCGAGTTAAACCGGTCATGTTGTAGTGATACGTCACTTACAAACCCCGTATATTTCGGTGATTAAATGAAATTAAAGATAGAAAAAAATTAGTTTTAGACAACTCGCGTAGAAATTACAGTTCAGAAATGATAAAATCGTATTTCTACATTATCTCCACCCGAACTGTAGTATATCAGAACGCGTTTTATATAGAATAGGGGCTACTAATTAAATTTATATTCTAAAAGCTCTTGTAGTTGGATTACTATCGTATTGCATTGAACCACTGAATAAAACAATATCATATTCTAACGGATCTTGATTTAAGCGAGACGTCAATAAAAATATAAAATTCTTTTTTACTCCGTTAATAGTCTTAATGAAAATAAAGAACATTATATCTTTCTTTATTTCTTTGACAATTAACAAATCCAATAGTTTAGCCAGTTTAGTTTAAACTTAGTACGTTCGATTTGAGAAAAACATTTGTTTGTAGACATGTTTGTAGACATCGTGTAACGTGATATTAATCCAGGGCCGGATCATTATGTGCACCTTGTGTACCGCATAAGGGTACCAATCTAAATCTTTGAATAACGTGCTCCATAATTAATCAGTCAAAATTGTGCATTAGTAGTGTAATAAATATCATTCCTATAAATATTTATTTTATTTATAATCTAAAAATATCTCCGCTCAACAAGGACCGTAGTCACTTGTGGTTAATCCGCGGTGGTTCGCGAGTAATAAATATTAATATCACAGCTAAAGGATCTTAGTCAGTCGTGACTAGCCCACACTGAATCCAAAGCCGTATCATTCTGCGACGTGGAACAGGTAGGTATAATGTTTGACAAGTGGTCTTTGTCAAATGTGGTTCGCCCACTCTGGATCGAAGTCAATTCTTTAGAACATATCGCCAACGATTATAAGGATAATTATTATATATAATACATTTACAATAAATAAAAATTTAGGGAGTGGGTCCGTGCAAAAAGAAAGTAAATCACCTCAGGGACACATAATACAACCATTCGCGAGGTTTGCGTCGGATTCACGCAATGGGTCAATTGCGCGCAAAGGTGATAAAAATGACGCATTATAAACTATTCACATTATATTCATTTTACATTATAGGATTAGTTGTGCAGGTACTAAACGGAACCTCGCGCGGATCCCTGCTAGAAAATCTACAATCAGAGTACAAGTTGTCATTTAGTGACACATTCACATACGTATTTCTAGCATAAGTAACATTTTGGAAACTTGTGCGATAACTTATTTTGCACGATTTGTATTACATCATATTGCATCGTGCGCTCCTTAAATATAAATGAAGAAATTGCAAATGTATATTAAGTATAGTTTGTCTAGAATTATATCGAAATGACTTATTTTGTAAAAGAGAATAAGATTCTTTAAAAATAAATTCCAGTATCTTATTAAGTGATGCACATCAGTATCTAATAATTAACAGGGATTATAAACATGAAACAGAAA
>WYDF02108189.1:0-10455 GCA_009867245.2 Adranes taylori
ATTTCCAATGCGTAATCTTTATTGGTTGTTTAGAGCAAGGAAGCACAATAACTGGCCAATATCATGCTAATTTATTGACCTGTTTCGATGGAGAACTAAAGAAGGAACGTCCGCATTTATTTAAAAAGAAAGTTCTGTTCTATCAAGATAACGCACCCTCTCCTTCGTTCGCTATTGTAACCGCTAAATTGATCGAATTAGATTACGAATTACTGCCCTATCATCCATATTTGCTAAATTTGGTCCCGTCAAATGTTTCTTGTTTCCAACTTGAAAAAGTGGCACGGTGGAAGGAGATTCGGTACAAATTAGGAGGTGATAGCCGCAAAGGATTGATAATTTGCGAAGTATCCAACAGATTACTTTTTGGATGGTTTAAAAAATTGGAAAGCCGCTGGCTTAAGTATGTAGAGTTGCAAATGTTTTTACCTCTAAACAAGTATTACATTAAAGAATCATTTGTCTTTCAAGGGCTTCTTATGGTAATACATAAACTTTTCTGGTCAGATATGTTTAAATAGTACCATTTGCTCAAAACATATCCACATTTAAAGGATCTTTAATAAGGGAAATTTTAAAATTTAGAGCAACCTTTTCCCGTTTGTAACTTCAAATCTAGTTTAAATATGACCCATAAGAAATACTGAATTTGAACAATTCTTTTGTTTAAATTCCGTAAGTACGTACTGAAACGAAACAGTTAAGACTGGATATACCTACATGAAAAGTATGAATAGTTAAAGTCTATGGGAACATCGCCAGGGCATTTCCTTCGTAAGAACGCGAGAAAAAGTTACACAGTCCCTCCTCCTCGCCTTCGCAGCGCAACCTACGTATAAGTTGAAGTAAGATTTTATGAATTAAATGCATAAAGCCGGCTTTTTGGTATGCGATATGAACATGATTCTCGCTCGTACATATATCATATTGATAAGTTTGTCTCTCTTCGCTGATCTTTGCTACAGAGCAGCGTTATACTTGCTGTGTGAATCATTATTTCAGACAGTGGGAGTACCTTCAGCCCGGTTTCGAAGAGCCAGATAGAAATAACACGAGAAATTCCATTCCGCAATGGACTTTGTTTAACACGATATATACTGGATGAAACAATATCTATTATATAGTCGTATAAATATATTAAGCAGCAATGAAGAAAATATTTATACATATTTTTCTGAACATATTTGTATTTTGTATTTAAATACATTTTACCACGAGATATAGAAGTAAAAAGCAAATGAAAGCACCAGTTTTTTTTATTAGTGACGTTTTCTTTTGTATTTTCGTGTGTGTTTACAACCCATTTCAAAAGCTATTTGTTTAAGGAAGGACATTTGTTGATAGATATCGCTGTTTTTTGCCAATTGTGATTGGAGCCGATTAAGTTGTATTTTTGTTAGTTATATTGTTGATTACATATTTTTATATTGTACTGTTTCTAGTTCAAAAGGAGATAGCTTTTTATGGTTTAAAAAGGATAAATAGATGTATTTGTGAGCTTAATATACTCAGTGCCTTAAAAAATAAAATATTATTTCCAAATATGTAATATTAATAAACAAATAATTATTATTTCAATTTAAATAAATAAATATTCAAAGAAAATAAAAGCATGACAGCGCGTATAGTTTAATCAAACTCAAGAGAAAATTGCGAGATAAACAAAGCGCCGCAGTGGTTAAATGTAAATCAGAAAAACAACTTCATCTTTATTAAAGAAATTTGAATAACGTGAGTACTTAAACAATAGAAAAAACACACGTCTTCTGTGTTATGCATTATAATATAAGAATAAAAGTTTAAACCTTTTAAAAATAAACATTCCTTTAACATTTGAATTTTAATCATGTACCAAATACATTTTGATATTAATTTAAATGGACATAATAAAACGTTTGTAGAACAAAAACAATTCGTTATAGAGTTCAATGCGTTAATTACGTAGCTGATTAAGTTACATGCATTATAATAAACAAATATATTTTGTAATCTGATCGTGACCTAAACTGAAAGTATTTATTTCTATAAGATCGTGTATGTGATCGTATTTCATAACAATAAACAAAACAATAAACTTTTTGAAACATTTGTTTATGCATAATTTTTTCTAAGTTATGTCATGACGTCAAAACCCGCCCATTGGGTGCGCCAGTGAAAGATCGTAATATATGTTATGTAGGGTACACATTGAAGTTCTAATTATTCTAGATTAAAACATTTATCAAAACAATTACAATATAAACATCTATAAAACATCGTCTTATATATAAACATCTAACTCCGTTTTGTGTGCATCCTCGTTTACCGGACAAACCATTAGAGCTACAGCGACCAAATTCACACCATATATTCGTCATGACATGGGGATGGTTTATAGATATAGAAATCCGGGAAAACGGAAATACGGGAATACAGGAACACATATTCAGAGTATAATTCAGGCAATATTCATAACATAGATTCAAATTATAACACAGCAATGGTTTTTGAACACGGGATTGAGGGAACGTGAGAATACGGGAATACAGGAACACATAAACTATTTTCAGACCATATATTCGTAATAACACTTGAATGGTTTTTCAACACGGGAACAGGAGAAGATGGGAACAGGCAACATCTTTACACGGAAACACGGGAATCTGGGAACAGGGGCTATGTAAAAATCTAATGTCGATCGGTGCGTCAATATTTTTCAGACAAACCATTACACCTACCAGCGACCATATTCAGACCATATATTCGCCATAACACTAAAATGAGTATTAAAGACAGGAATGCTGGAAAACAGGAATATGGAACAAGGGAATACGGGAACACAGGAATACGGTAACATACTCAAGCCATATATTCGTCTTAAAACGGGAATGGTTTTTAAACAGGAATGCGGGAAAACAGAAATACGGGAATACAGGAACACGGGAATAAAGGAACAAATATTCAGACTATATTTGAATACGGAAAAGCGAGAATACGGATATATGGGTACACATTTACACGACAATTCGGGAACACGGCAATTTTTTCGCGAAACGAAGTTCGCGGGCTTAGCTAACTTATATATAAATATTCAGCCTGCCAATGTTTGTGTTCGCAAAACTCGAAAACTACTCGACCGATTGACTTGAATTATACAACGTTGCATATATATTCTTGCAACACATATTCTTGCAACACACATACGTTGCAACACATAACGTTGCATTCGAATACACACCTGTTTTTTATATACTTAATGCGGAAATACGGGAACACGGGAATACAGGAACAGATATTCTTGTAATTTTGTCAGGCCATATCGCCACGCAATTAGGCCGTATCAATTAGGGCATTTCATATAAGACTCAGCCACAGTGAAGCGTGGCCGGGTTTAGCTAGTATATAATAAAAGTCTTTTTATATTACAACAGTATTAATAATTAATTATTTTAACAACAATTTAAATAATAAATATCGATGTTATGATGAGATATGATTAAATAATTGAATCCCGAATAAATAAAATATGTATGCAAATGAACAAAGATTGAATATAAAAGAATGTGTGTGCCTTTAATAGAGAGTAGTTTTGCACTGGCATTTTATGTAAACATTTAAATAAAATTTGAAAACGAAAAACGATAAATTTGATATCTTAACCTGACAATAATTGTTTAACCTTCGAAGAAACGCAAATGTCTAATATTTTCTTTTGATTTTATGAACAATAGACTTAGAAATGAAATAGAAAATAAAATGTCACTGAGACTGTGTATGTGCGTGTTGCGCACCGTTCCGCAATATTTTTCAGTTGGCGGCTGGTTTTCTTGATGGAAGGTTCACTTGGGACCATGACGACTATTCAGAATAGAGAATGTTGGAGAGAATTTATTGCAATATACAGGGACTTATCTGAAGTATTGAAAATTAAGAGCGACATCTATAAAAATAGAAACCTGAAATCTGCTGCTTACGATATGTTGTCAGAAAAATTAATAGAAATTAAACCAGGAGCTGATCGTGAAATGACGAAAAAGAAAATAAATTTGTTTAGAAGCGGCTACAGGTAGGAATTGAAAAAGGTAACAGAAAGTTATAAATCTGGAGCAGGAACAACAGAAATATATGAGCCAAGACTATGGTACATCTCGAGACACATTTTTTACGAGATCAGGAAATCCAAGTTCCGGGATTAACATCGATGGATGACACTATACTGCAAGAAACAGTTTAAATAATGAGGTAAGTAAATAAATTATATGTTAGATTTTTTTATTATTTTATTAATAATAACTGCGTTTAGTAGCTACAAAATTTCAGTCCTACTTATTTAGCTCCTACTATTTCGTCGTAATTCCAGTGCAAGAAGTGACCTATCCAATCTCCAAACCGCATTTATGACTTCTATGTCCAAACCTGCTTTTAAATACGATTCCATGTTCTTACTCCGTAAAAAATTATGCAAATAACAGAATACCATTACTGCAATAGAAGTTTTGTTTTATTCAAGATTGATTTGACATAGGAAACTTCTAAAACGAGAAGTTAATATTCCAAAAACAGTTTCCACCATCCGACGAGCTCGTGACACTCAATAATTTTTAATAGTGTTTAGATTTAGAGCTTTGTTTAGATTTCTTATACTAAATGGTTTGATAACGGTTTCTATTAGCGGAATGGCGTCTTAATGGTAGATTATCTCCTTTCGGTAAAAAAAGCTGATTTTGTCACAGTTTCTTTGTCACATCTCCAGGTGATGTGCCATTACCGCCCACTCCTGGAAAATGGTGGCTCTACAAGATAACACGTGAAGAACATCACAGACGCTTGTTCCGTTATTACTTCGGCGATATCGAGTAGACCACACTTCGCTAGATCAAAATATATTTCTTTTCTATGGCATAAAAAAATTTCATTCGCAAGAACCATTTAATTTCTAAAATTGAATTCACATTTTTGTTCGCAACTTGTATTTGCTATTTTTGTAAATGGAATGGAATCGCCCTAATAATTTCTTTCCATTGTATATGGAAGCATGTATTGTCACAGTTTCTTACAAAATGTTGTATTTGCAAACACTCCTCCATCAGATACGCGTCCACTGGTGTATCATTAAAAATTCATAATCTGCGTTAACAATGGCCATCAGAACAATACTTAATGTGGGTGTATAATTAAAGTAGTATGAAGCAATTTCTGGAGGCTTCCGTATTATAACCTGTTTACCCTCGAAGACAATGACGAAATTTCTACTTGAGTTCAAATTGTTTTGCAAACTTTGCCTTTTCCCAAAATTGTACATTATTATTTGAAAAACCCAATGTATTTTCATATTTTATAGCATGCAATCGAGATGCAAGGGCAGGCTAAGTCTGCTGACTGTTTTATGTGATATAAACAGCAAAGCGGTGTAACATACTCTTGTTGGTACAGTCGTTCAGCGATTTCCTGTCTATCTAAAACATTATTGTCATTATGCATAATATTTCGTTTATTTCGTGATTAAAGATGAATCTTCATAGAAATCAATATAAACAAAATTTGAACTTCTGAAAATTATAAATAAGTTTACAACCTCACTGATCCTAGGGAATTTGTTCTTTAGGTATAGGAAACCTGGACCACTTTTATCCATCGCCTTAACAAATTTTTTATTAATCCGAGTTTGATGTGCAAGGGAGGAAAATATACGATATACGAATATACGTTTTAAGATTTTTTTTTCTCAGATTATTGCTGGTATTATATCTTCGATAGCAAAATATTCGTGTTGTTATTAGTCTGTTTCATATGGGTTGCATAAGCAAGAGGAATCGAAGGTTTCTCATTTCCAATATGAAGAAGCAATGCGTTTAAACTGAGTTTAAAGGAATCTAAAACAACCTCCATTCCTTAGGATTATGATGGTCTCCTAACTCATTCAGTAATGAATAAACATTGGTACAATACCCTAAATTGCCTTTCGGAGGCCTTGTTCCCATCCACGATAAGAAGAAATTGTAGTTCCATTCTCAAGGAAATTCCAAACATTTAATATGGACGCCAACAATTCTGCCAAAATCTTTGACAAGTTTAGATCACGAATTAGATCATTGAGTTCAGACTGATTGATTCTATGAGGTTCTGTAGACCTTCCATCCAAATCTGGGTCTTCAATGTCGTTTTTTTTTTTGGCTTAATTGTAAATCTTCATTGCCACAATTTTCTGAATGTAAACTTCCATTTTCAGGTGACCTTGGGATTGTAAGCTCGTCACTGTGAGGAACAGGCCTAATATCTGAAGGAAGGTTGGGATATTTTATTGTCTTCTTGGTCTTACTTCTTATTCCACCAAACTCCTTCCCCAAATTTCACAGCACACCAAAGTCAATCTATTTTTATTTTAAAATTTAATTTAATACATACACATACGTCACTGTTAAACTACATTCTAATATAACTATGTAAAAGAGTCGCGACTTTCCGTTAAGCCAACCACTAAGTAATGTTACACAAGACGCACAGCGAATATGCGGATTGAGGGGTCCAATATTTGATATTTGTCCTAATCACCAATTTGATTTGACGATTTGTTGTCGATTTGAAACCATATAAAACCATTGAAACCAAATGAAACGCATATGAACTTTATTTGAGATTCCATTCCTTAGGAGGTTGTTTATGAACTCCTCCTATAAGAAGTTCATAAACAATCTCCTAAGGTTGTTTATGAATTTGTTTATGAATAACGTTGTTTGTGAATGAGGCAAAAATTAATTATTAACAGGAGCCGAATAGCAGGTTACGCAAAAAAGATGCTTCGACGACAGTCGGGGTCTAACCAAAAATCAACCCCTGTACCAAGATGGATTTGCTGTACCAAGATGGCGCCTTCGCACCAAATCCCTCGTGAGCTCGAGGCGCAGGCCTCTAACACATTTCCATTCCGTAGAAGATGACCAACACTGAATCAGTTCTTTATCGCAACGATCAGTCGCAGGCAGCCCTAGGAGTGTCGCCTATAAATTACAAACACGCTCTAGCGCTATATGGGACAATCAAAATTAATACCTTATCCAATCCGGGCGTCACCAAACAATAATGTCTAGTGGGTTAATTTAAATCCGTTCAGCATATCCCAACCTATTTTTATAATTAACTATTCACTCACAGTGACATTATTCTTGGAAAATAAAATTTGTGCGGAGCCAAGAAATTGGTTTCTAAATTTCACAAATCGGCGGAGTAGAATGACCGCATTCGGCCTTCCAGATTTCAACCAAGCAAGATGAGTCCCATCCATTCGCTCCATAATGACACCATTCAACTCTTATTGGATTACTGGGCCTGATGAATTACACTAACCAATCGGATAATTATAAATTCAAATGAGCACAAAACTCAAAGATACCAACGATAATCAAATGCAGTTGGACACGGATTTACCTATTCATAAACAGGTAACCAATTATTCTTCATCAATCAGTTGTATTCTCATACCCTACCAAGACCTAGAGTTCATAAAATTAGCCAAAATTATGTCTTGAAGTTCTAAATTCAACTAGTTTGAAACAATATGGTTAGACAACCATGATTTCTCCATTAATTAAAGAATAAAGAAAACTGGGCCCAGTACAGAGCCTTGAGACACACCAATGACAATTGTATAAACTCCAGAAGTGGAGATATTTCACCATCGAAAGAAACAGATGGAATTCGGTTATGTCACTTGGAATTAATCAATATCAGTATATTATTATAAAAACCATATAAAATTTAATTTTTTGATAAAAAAATCTAGGATTTTAAAAATGTCCTTTATATTTTTAGTATATTCTCGATTATCTTTGAAATGATAGCCTAGTTGAAGAGTCTTATTTGAATAGATTTATAGATGTAGCTTATTATATCTTTTTTACGTGAGAGGTGGGGATTCCTACATTGGACAGCGCACCGCCCATTCAAGACGATAGTCCGGACTCCTATTGACTAAACTCCAACCCAGTGGCTCTCTACGCACTTTCTAGTATCCGCGTAAGGATTTCTTCATCTAGTGCGTTTCCTAAAGCCCTGTGACTACTTGTGTTACACTTTCATACTTAGGCATTTCAATAATTAATTGTTCCATGTATCTTGCTATCTCAGTTTTTTTTATCTTTCTTTCATGTTGCAAACATGCACACTCGTACGCGCACTTACCTTTCTGTAGGTATCTTTTACCTCCCCAATTCTTTTTCAAATGTTTCCTTCTTGGGCATTACACTTGTGACGTACGCGACCATGGCTTTCCAGTCTCTTTCCTTTCTAATTCTCTTCTCTCTGTTCCATGCGCTGGGCAAAAGAAAATAGTGTGCTCCGCGTCGTCGATATCTTCTCTGCATTATTCACAAGTGTCCGAGTTTATTTTTCCAATCCTTTTCAAATATGTATTGGGCAAAACATCCTTGAGCAAACTTATAGTGGATTGTTCCGAGTATTCGCACAATGCACGGCTTATTTTCCGGGATTAGCTTTTTGGTCCAGATGGTTTTGTTTGAGGCTCCCCACTCGCGTTGCCACTCTTCAAGCAAGCGATCTATAGCGTCCCTTTTATATATTTTTTCAGGCTCATTTGCCTGATTTATATTAGCATACACCGCTTTTCGTTCTTTTGCGTTGGTGTGAAGTGATGGTGTGCCAACATTTGCAGAGCATTATTTTACACTGTCCTATTTGCCGATGTTATGCCTAACAATCCTTTTCTTTGGGTCCTCTCTAGAATTTGTCGTGCGTTTACCTTCTCTGTGGCATCTGATCATATCGAGGGTGCGTATAAAATAATATCTTCAGATGCTTCTAGTAGGAATTTTCTTTTGTCATTTTTTGCTCAGCCTACTCTTGGTATGAGTCTTGTGATTTGTGCAGTTTTATTGAAAAAAAAACGACAGCGGATAAATGGCTTTATCCGCTGCCTCCTTTATGTGTTGCTTAAATGTTTGGCCGGGGTCCAAAGTAACCCGCAGATATTTTATTTTCTTTGTATCCTTATGGTTTTCAAGCCTTAATTTAAGCATCTCAATTTTCCTTCTCCAGATTAGAAGCATAGCCTCTGTTTTTTTCCAGGACTAAAGTTAGTTTATTTCTTCCCATCCACTGGGAAGTCTTTTCTAAAGCTTCGCGGCTGTACGCGGTACACAGGTAATATCTGTAGCCTGCACTACAGGTTCTTCAAACCTGTTTACTCTGAGACATTGAACCACCACATGTTTAAGTATAAAAATTATATAAAATTCTAATCATATAAGTTTCATTTGTATTTGATATAATATTTTCATTGTACAAATATTTTATTGTGTAAGAAATTCCATTAAAGAGGATACTTTAATTAAGCGGATTTATTTATTATGTCTAGATCTACAGGATGCCATCCACAGATCCTATACCCCTAGCCACTTCTAATAGACATTTTACGTATGACATTTAGCGATGCTAACAGGGATGTCCCGAGGATGGAACCTAAGGCTACCATACTCCTGGACATCCTAAGCATAAGCAACAAGTGGTGTATTAGGTATATGAAGTGATTACATGCAGGAGATATCTGGAGCACGGAAACCGCATTAAGTGTTTAAATGACGGCTCAAAATTTCTTCATGACGTTTAATAAAATATAACAATCTGAACATGTAGCCTCATATTAACCTAGCGCCGACGTCGAAATGCGATGTATTTCCGCCGTTACCGACTTAGAGCCTTACCATTGGTCAACACTTTTGCTTTGATTTTTATTGATATCTTATTTTAAAGTTAAAACTGAAGAACAACCAAAAAGATAATTTGAAGGCGTTGAACAAGAAATATAAATTTCAGAAAAAATACTATATAGAAAATAAAGAATGGCAACATGGAATAGTGTGCAAACAGAATACGTGTGCTCGCAACATAGCTTCGTTGAAAGTGGTTTAGCAGACATCGCTAACAGTGTATAGAGGTTTATAGCGTGAACTGTGTGCGCTATAGAACTCGCTTTATATATTTAGCGTATTTGTCGACTGAACGCCGGCTCCGTGTTTTGTTTTTTCTTTTTATTTTTGTTCTGTTTGTGTATTTTATTTGCGTTTTTTCCCAGTGCGCCGAAATTTTATTTGTTGAACCAGTTTATCTTCGCATTAGCGCGCGCGCTGTTTAAAAACTTTTTTTTCGCATTCTACATTTTAAATAAGGGCGTTATATTATTATTTTTCTATTATAAGTTAGTGCAACCAGTACAAACTAGTTTTTAAGCAAATTTTAAATTCTATTATTAAGGACTACTTATTTTATAAAAGAAGACAGCTGAATCTCGTTGCCACAATAAGAATATATTAAAGAGGTTTTATTCCTTTAAATGGTATGTAGGCATTTTTACTTCATTTATTTATTATTATTATGAAAACTTTTCTCGTAACCTTTCATTATAATTATAAACTCTAAAATAATCTTTTATTTTATTCAAACGACATTGAAAAGCATTTTATA
>WYDF02108200.1:0-10455 GCA_009867245.2 Adranes taylori
TTTATTTTTTTACTAATATTTCGTAGGATCTTATGAAAGTGGCAAACTTTAATTTAGGACCAGATGTCCATTAAAATATACATTTAAAAAGTATAAATAAATATTTTTATAAAAAATATACTGTTGTATTCTTTTACGGGATTTACGTTAATTTTAATATGAAAATAATTTTTTTTTTAATGAAAAAAATTCGGGTCTGAAGGGGTTAACATGCTAGATTGTAACACATATAAAATCATTTGTTCTTTGAAAACTCATGGCTTGTTAGTGTAGTGGGCTAAACAACCGACCGGACGCCGGGAGAGCCGGGTTCGATTCCCGGTGAGCTAAATTTTTTCAGAGATACAATTAATCATATTAATTTCAAATTTACATATTACACCGAGGGACCCATACCTCAAGAATTATCTATTTCCTAATAATAATTATCGTGGAATTATACTCACATTTGCAACAAAACAGCAAAATAAAAGAGTAATACTTGGAAGAAATGGATACGCAAAAACAAAGAGATAAAATGGTTAAAGATAAAAAATGTAATAACATTTAACAGATTGGTGGTGGTAAGTACATTCAAATTAAAGAATGGCCTAATACCTCAGTATTTAAAAAAGATAGTACGAACAAATGAAGACGTGCATTACCATGACCACCACACAAGAAATATTGAAAATTTCCACGTAAGTGAAAACATAAGGAAAAAATAAAAATATATGAAGGAATACAAGAATTCAATTCACTACAAACACAAGTTAAAAAATATAAATATATTCAAAAAGCGTATAAAACAGTATTTAATAAATAAGCAAGATGAGGAATAAAGTGCAATCGGTGAGGGCATTTAAAGCACAACAATACTTATAAATACTAATATTATTATATCTTCATTCTCGGTTTTGTGAATAGTGTAAAACATAAATGCAAGTAAAAAACCTAAATTTTATATATATTAATCTAGAATTATTTTGTATATTGATATGTAATTAGTTAATCAGAACTAAATAAACGCTACTTTACTACTACTACTACTATTCAAGGATGGCAAACAATTCTTTTAATGGTTTAAAAAAATTAGATAACCGGTAAAAATATTTAAATTTATTAAATACAATTAACATAAATACAAATTCTTTAAATTAAACCTAGAATGCTTATTTATTATGTGGGTTTACCATGGGCGGTCTTACAGCACCAACTGGCCCCATAGGACCCATTGGCATCATTCCCATAGGTGGTCGCATTCCCATCATAGGTGGCATTGGCCCATGGGGACCCATTACCATTGGTGGCATGGGTCCGCCTGGGCCCATAGGAGGTGGAGGCATCATTCCAGGGCCAGCTGCCGGTCCAGGTGGCCTGGAACCTACATTTATAATAGAAGGATTATAATAAAGACGAAACCTATAAGATAATAAAAACTTACCCATCGTTAATTGTGCGGGTGGCGGTATCGCAACGCCTTTTGTGGTGGGCGCAAATGGATTATTTGCGATTTTTCCAGCCTTAAAAGCAGCAGTTGTAGCGTCTATCAAGTGCTGAGCCTGTTCTTCCATCCATTTTTGATAGTAAAACTTAACGTTATCTTTATGTTTGCGTCCAGTACAATGTGTCTTTCGAACACTTGGTGAATCATGCGTTAAATATGTATCACAATAATCGCAATAATATTTCGGCATGCTAATTTATATTATATATAATACAAGCATACAAAACATAAATTGTGCTTTATTTCTTGGTTATGGACGAATTGATTTATTTATAAATGGTACCTGTAAAAATTTAAATCTCAAATCTGCCATCTATTTATTTCTTACTCAACTGTTTAGAACATAGTTGTCAGATCTAACATAGTAATATTATGAATGATTTATTATTCAATCATTATGGATTTAGGTTTTGGATTAAGCCTATTGTAGCATACTCTTTACATGATTTTATTGAAATTATTCAAAATTATCATCAAAATAATCAATAATTTGAGACGATATTTTTAGTAATGCAAAAAATATAGTTTTCCAATGTAAATGAGAGTATTGCAAGTTGCAGGCACATCATACAAATGTTTACAAAGAAGAGTGATGTGAGATGCACATTGTACTAACTACATTGGTGTAACTTTTTTACTTAGTTTAATTTGTATAGTATAGTTAAATGCTAGAAAATTGAAACTGACTAAAGTATTTAACATTTATTGATACTTGACAATTCCTAGCCCCAATAAAAATATTTCGTTTTTCAAGATTTCTGAAATATGCCTGTCATGTAGAGACGCAACGCAATAATTCTGATGATTCATAACGTTCTTGAACACTTAAAGTAAAATGAATAATATTCATATCCTTATATTAGAAATTATTTATTTTCCTATTTAACATCTAATTTTAATGACATGTATAAGAAAAACAAATCGACTATCTTTAAAAGTTTAATTTGTTGAAAAAGTTTAACTTAAATCATTGAAGGAAATATTTCTTAAATCTTGACAAATATTTTTTTAACAATAGGAAGTACCTATGCGTTACTTCTGAGGGAGAGATATTTTTTAACAATAAAGTGCTTAGCGCGGACAGCCATGGGGTGCCAATGCATAATGGGAAGTAATGCAAGAGTAACTACAGTAGTTAAACTTTTCTAATTTTTAATTTTTATAAAACTACCTGAGAATCCAGTCTTTAGTTCTATAATGGTTTTCCTAACCTACCTCCTAATTATTCAATATATTTGTGAATAATTTGCTTTCTAAAATAACTTGTTTGAAAACTACTTTAATGTCATGTTTGGGAAGAGCAATATCAAAGCGATAATATTAATATTGAAGGTAAGCTTAATGTGATAATAAATAAAACTCATGATCAAAGTTAGAATTATTATAAATGTACCTATTCAGAAATATATTGACGTTATTAACAGCAAACTGAAACAAAGTGTCTTTCCCATTTCTTATATATCTGTCATTGTTTTAGGTGTCGATGGCAATGAAGTAATTCCTAAAGCTTAGAACAATAATGCCTCTACTACTGTTCATCTGTCAGAAGATGCAAAAAAATGGTAAAGACAGTATACAACCGTTTAGTCGAAGAAAGTTGCAAACGAGCTGTAAACAGGGCATCCTATTTGACTGGTATTTCTCGTTCAACTGTTTCAAGATATCTCAAAGTGATGAGGATAATTTGAAAAAAAAAATGATTAACACTTCCATAAGTTAACTCCCTATCAGAAACTGATTTTCTTTTCATAAAAAATACAATATATGAAATGTACAAAGAAAAGAAAATACCCACACTTTTACGTGTTCAACAAAAACTGATGGATCGTGGTTTTCATTTATATTTTTCTTCCTCCGTTTTAAGAAAATGTCTTCATGTAATAGGATTTATGTACCAGCAACTTAATAAGCGAGTTAGTATAATGGAAACGGAGCGGTTGAATATTCTTCACACAAAATATATCACGGCCATAAGAACATTCCGGGCTCAAGGAGGCATGTATATTATCTCGACGAGACATGGTATGACAGCCACGATCTTTTGTTTAAAGGTTAAGTGGACAAATCAATAAAATGTTTCTTAGAAATGCCTCTTTCGCGTGGAAAACGATTAACTCTACATGCAGGAGTGAAAATAGTTGGGTGCCTGGATGGTTATTGATTTCTACTAAAAACATTGGCAATTCTATTTTAGAACTGGTTTCAAAACCAGTTCTTACCGAAACTACATCCAAATTCTATCAATGTATTAGATAACGCCAAATACCACTTTTTTAGTTCAGAAAATAATAGAATACCAAATACCAAGATTTTTAGAAAAACACTCCATAGAGGTTCCGGAAAAAGAAACAAAGAAGAAAGTATTGAAAATTGTTAGGAAGAAGAATTTTGATAAATCAGAATTTTATACAATTGATAAGCTTGCTTGAGAAAAAGAACACCGTGTTTTAAGATTGTCTCCGTATTATTGTACATGAAATCCTATTTAATTAATCAGGAGTCAATTAAAGCACAAAATATGGAAATTAAATAAAACTCTCCAGGTCGATCAAAGCGGTATCTATTAATCATGTTTCATCAATCATGTTTTAAGTAATATAATTCTTTTGTTCATGTAAAGTAAAAATGGTAGTGAACAGGAAGAATGATCAAAGTGAAGGATAAGGTAATGTAGCTAAATGAATATTTACCATCGGAGACATTCATTTGAATGTGTAGTGCACTTAGCTTTCTGTTCGGCAACATTAGAATACCATGTATACATGTAACATGTATATTCCTATGTAGCCTTTAATGAACAATTATTTGTTTCCTTTTTGTAAAATAAAACAAAAATTTACTTATTAGTTAGCAAAAAATCCTACATTATTTGAGAAACGTCTAAATTATTGTTTTATAATACGATCCTGCAGTGCAAATAAAAATGGCCTACTATTAAGGGTTTTAAAGCAATAAACTTATTAATATTTTATAGCACGAGGGTACAAATTTTACAATGTTTTTTTAACTTGCCTGAAGGGTTTCAATTTTTTGACATTGAACTATACCTACAATTTTTGCTTGAAACATATAATTTTGCCCTAGTCTATTTTACGTATGTTTAAGGTAAAAATTGTTGAAACTGAATGAAACAAAGTTTTCCAAAAACTCCATTTTTTAACACTGTTTCATTCAATTTAAATTGTGAAATCCAATACTCAAACGTAAATACTCAAACATTGTTGATGTGGCAAAGCTGCAAAAAGCAAAATGCTTGTTGTGCCATCTATTAGTCCAGTATAATATTGCAGTGACGATTTTGACATTTTTGAGCTTGTCAGAAACAAAAAAATTAGTTATAGTAGTCATTTGAGTTTCTTTTAATAATCTATCTATTACTAATTAAATAATTTTGTCAAAATGGTTCTTGAAAGCACGATGATTTGGTAATTGTTGTAGACATTTATAAACAGACTCAATAATTAGCTCTGAAACATTTTTTATAAAATAACCTTGCACTTCAAATGACCAAGCAGATTTATCCAATAACTATTTTTATCAATTTTAGCGTGGATAATAGTGATTTTATGAGAAATGGAGATTTTTTACCAACACGACTGCAGGCGCAACAAGATGCGGTAAATATAGTGTGTCACTCAAAAACTCGATCAAACCCGGAAAACAATGTAGGCCTGCTAACTTTAGCAAAGTAAATGATTTGAATAAGATGTTTATATGTGTACCTACAATTTTGTTTTGTTATAGCGTGGAAGTATTAGCGACTTTAACAACAGATGTAGGCAAAATATTATCAAAACTTCATCAGGTACAGCCTAATGGAGAGATTAATTTGCATACGGGAATACGTATTGCACATGTAAGCTATTTTTTAATATTAATATTTAATACATAATATTAATATATTGTAAATTTTAGCTTGCTCTAAAGCATAGACAAGGTAAAAATCATAAAATGCGAATTGTGGCATTTGTTGGAAGTCCTGTTGCTGGGGAAGAGAAAGATTTAGTTAAATTGGCTAAAAAATTGAAGAAAGAGAAAGTTAATGTTGATCTAATTAATTTTGGCGAAGAAATTATTAATAGTGATGTGCTGACTTCGTTTGTTAACACTTTAAATGGCAAGGTAAGTTAACATTGCTTTATTTCTTACACTGAGTCCTATAAGTTTAAGTTTTGTAGATTCATTTTTATTTTGAATGAAATTTATTTTATAGCGTGTCGAAGGGGTGGGGGTGAGCCTCCCCTGGATGGCTTCCTCTCTCCCTAGCCAGATTGTTATTACTTTTTGATTGAGTGGTGTACAGTATATACAATGTATTGATAGACTCTTACATTTTATTACGGCTGCATAAAAAAATCCACAATCATTTCAAAGGCAAACATATAGAACACCGAAAAGCGTACCAAATATGTTATGAAATACCACTCTCATTAAATATTATTCATAGAAAAGTAATTTCTAAATTCACCAGTATTGAGATTCCCCGCCCCCTTTAAGTTTGTCATATAGGGCATAAATAATGTTATTATTACTGAATTTAAATTATTGTATCATGTATTTAATGACAACAATATTTTCTAAGCTAATTAATGTTGGGACCAACGTTTATTGCTTCTTTTGTAAAATAACACCCAGTTAGTGTGCCAAGGTTATTAATTCTTAACATTGTAATGCAAACTTTTAAAAACATTTAAGAAAAATATATTTCATTTTAAGGATGGCAGTGGTAGCCATTTAGTAACGGTTCCGCCTGGTCCTCATTTATCTGATGCTTTAATCTCATCGCCAATAATTCAAGGTGAAGATGGTACGGGAGGAGCTGGACTTGGTACTTCCGGCTTCGAATTTGGTGTTGATCCCAATGAAGATCCGGAACTAGCTCTGGTTAGTTTTATTTTAATACCAATTACTATTTTATTCTGCATCTTATGGACACATTACTATTTGTCGCCAATTATAAAAGTGTCTAATAGCAAAATTACGGTAGTAGTTACAAAATAGAGGTGTAGTTAAAAGAGAATTGGGGATCATTTAAAGAAAATAATTTTATTGTTTATTAAAGTAATTCCACTCATCAGAAATACAGTGTTTGTTGAAACATTTAGTCGAAATACAGTGATTTTATTTTGATTGTGTTGAATCCTTTAGTGTCGCTAACATTTAGCAAACGATTCATTTGGGCTATAAACACGCTGCTTGTTTTTTTGTCCACTTTATTGGTAGGCGTAAGATCCGTAGTAAATCGAGGATAAGGAAGTGATTCGCGATACAGGCCTGTGGGGTATCGAATTGTGTAACAAAACACATCGAAAGCTAAATCGTGCTAATTTGTCGAATACATTAGGCAAATTAGGCAAGGCAAATTTTAATATATCAACCATCATTTGACGTCTTGTAATCTTGAATAATTGCTGCTTGAGTTGGATCTGTACATGAATAGAAGTATCCATGTTTCTGTTTGCAATTTTGGAGCAATTTGCAGCACGCAACTTTAATTGGCCCATAAAAGTTGCTTTTCGAATACCCAAATAGCTGATTGAAGTTTTTTCTCGAACTTTAATTATATATCTAGTATTCATTAACTGTAACGATATTATCTGACATGTTTTAAAAAACTTTCAAAATGCTTTTCTTACATGAATTACTAGCTTTCATTTGTTTTTGTTTTCCATATAGGAAAATGGCATGTTAGCTTCTTTAGACCGAAACGTTTGTGGTGTGAAACGCAGTCTAATGCAAATGATTCAACGCTCCTTGGAGATGCTTTTATTTTTCGTAATCTACTTCCCAGTCATTCCGTAATACATTTTCAGTCTAAACGGCTAATGTAATCATTTAGGTATAAAGTCATGTTCGACGTTTGTTGGGTGGACTCTATGGTTGCATTTTCTGTACTACCTTGAAGTTCATATTATTTTTGATTAAAATATTTATAAAACTATAACTATTAAATGAAAGTCTTTTTATAATAAAACAATCTATTAATAATTAAAGAATTTAACAATAATTTAAATAAGAGATATTGACGTTATGAAATACGATTTAATAATTGAATCTCGAGTAAATAGAAAATGAAAAAATTGAACGAAAATTGAATGTCGAAAGATGTATAGAATGTGTGTTTCTCTAGTGGAGAGAAGTGATGCACTGTTGTTCTTTCTGTTACCATTGTAAAATAAAAATAGAAAATATAAATCGTAAAATTTGTTATTTTGAAGTGCTCTCTCGAAGAAACGCAATATATATAATACTTTCTTAGGATTTTGTAGAATTCAAAATAAATTCAGAATTAGAATTAGAAACAGAATTAGAATTTTATAGAAATAGAATTAGAAATAAAGTTGAAAATAAAATTCACTAAGAGTGTAAAATATTGTCTCTAGAAAATAGGTCAATATGTTTAATTGATGTGGTCGTTTTCGTTGTGTCAAGAAACTAGAAAGACAGAGTAATTGAGCTCTAACAACTTTTAAATTTTGGAAAATAATAAGTATTTGTGAATGATGAATGGTTCTGATTGTCTAATGGTGACCTACTGAAGTTTACAGTTATATCTTAAATTTCGTCTATAATCGTAAAAATCATAATCCGAAAACCACTTCCCGCTTCGTGACAGGAAATTGTCTTTTCACATGGATTTTAATTTTAAAACTAGTTAAATTATATTTTACTAAATCGAACAACGATGGTGGTCAATCCCATGTCCAATGTCTTTTCGAGCTATTAACCACTCCTGAAGATATTTCGGGGTATAGGGTCATTGCTCTCTTGGAATACCCAATTCTTTGAGTTTTCAATGAATTACTTTCGAGCAGATCCGTCCCACCAACTCTCTCAATTACTGTAACATATTCGAAACATTAAGGGTATCTGCGAAGATACAAGATCGAAAATCTTTCAGAGTTGGCATGAACGTCTACAGTGAGGTCTAGCTGGATGCGTTTTTTCCCGCGATTTAGTCAGCATATTTTTCATGGCAACTAATCCCAAAACATATAATTCATCAATGAAAATAGCATTATTCCAGTCGCACTGAAAATTTTCCATCGCCTAGGTGAGTCGCTCTTCGATGTGATTTACTGACAACAAAGGTTGCAGATATGATTTACTGACAATAAAGATTACAGCGCCCTATTTTGCCACGTTGTGTTACTTTCTTATCGTTTCAACGATTACATTGAATCCTTTTAGGCGCGCTTCACCTGTCATTTTCAAAATGTCTTGCTTCTTTTCTTGTCAAATAGTTAAACAGTAATTTTGTGTTAGAATTTTTACATAGAACGCACTGAGCAACTCTTAGGCAAATCGTCCACTACATTTGTCTCTAGGTGTTACTTTATCTACTTTCTTTCAAATTGACTTATGCATATACGCCGCTGATGCAAAATCTGATGTCTTAAGATGTATCCAAAATGACGTTGTACTGCGACTACGACCTCAGTTAGGTGACATATTGATAAAATATTCAACTTGATGAAAATATCAATTGTTACAGAATTGTCTAGATTGTAGAAGACATGCTTTCGTTAGACGTACTGTATACGAAGAATAAAAATTAGGTGTTTATCCAATAAAAAATTGTAAGATTTGTTCATAGTTATTTACTAATTATTAATAGGCATTGCGTGTTTCAATGGAAGAGCAACGTCAGCGTCAAGAAGATGAAGCTCGTCGTGCAAAAGAAGTGTCCGGTGGAGCGACAGCAACGGGTCTAAGCGAACAGCAACCGCCAACAATCAAAGAGGAGCCGAGCGAGGAGGCAATGCTCTTGGAACGAGCTCTTGCTATGTCGATGGAAACAGGAACTGGACAGCAGAAAACAACTGGTACTGGAAGCAAGGATAATGAGGGTAAAGAAAAATCACCACCAGTTGTCGATTTTGCTAATATGACTGAAGAAGAGCAGATCGCTTTTGCTATGCAGATGTCGATGCAAGATGCCCGTACGTGGTTTTTTGTACTTTTAAATTCACTTTATTGAAGATATCTTATTACACATATTCTCTGAATTTATTTACATTCAGAATGCTGAATTTATTCTCATCAATAAAAGTTAGTCGTCATATAATTCACAGATGCACTATCACCGGTAGAGAGATTTATGTATGCATAAAGCTAAACTAATGTATTAAACTGATCTAAGATTTTATTTAATATGGAAACTCTAGAACCCATGGAAGTGACAGAGGAACCGGATGAAGACTATCGAGAAGTCGTACATGATCCCGCATTCCTTCAAAGTGTTTTAGAGAATCTTCCCGGCGTCGATCCGCAATCTGAAGCGATTCGTCAGGCCGTTGGAAGTCTTTCAGCTTCCACTAAGGAATCGGGTGCGAAGAAAGGTACATCTAGTGGTAGTAGTAAAAGCGGTGATAGCAAAGATGATACTGATCAAGATAAAGATAAGAAAAAATAAATTTAAATTACTTCATTTTGTATTAATTATCTCATTATCTGCTTGGATTTGTTTCAATAAAATGTCTTTGCATCAAATAGGGCTCTGTTTCTTAAAATAATAATAAAAATATTTATCAGAATATAGGTAGAGCATATGACTTCTTCGGACATAAAATTGTGTCTGAAGAATCGGTAATGTAAAATATATGTATCACAAGTATCATACACAGGTAATTAACAGATTTACTGTTAATTTTATTAAACAGATTCAAACTCTTATTTTAGAAAATTAAGAACCAACTTATTGAAGTCTTCGATGCTATATCAAATGTGGTTTATGAATATGCGTGCACTCTGCACTATCCTCTCGACAATTTAGTTCATATATGGGTGACATTATCGTGTTTTACAATTCTGTTAATTTTGTGAGTGCACTTTTAGCACTATCATATCTCTTTCAGCTATGTTCTTTAGGAATCCTCTTTATAAAAGAGGCTAGCTTACCCGTCGCGCGTTGTTGCGATTGCTACTTAAAAATTCTGATAAAAAATTAAATATTAAAGTTTTTCTTT
>WYDF02108211.1:0-10455 GCA_009867245.2 Adranes taylori
TTCTAAGTTGGTGTTTTGTTCCAGTAGCTAATTTTCCGTGCAGGGCCTGGGACATTACCACTGCACGCCCGGTAGCCGGTAGATGTAACTACACTTAAGTGAAATACATGAGATAAATATAATTTATCATAAGAAAGGGAAATTGGTAAGAGAGTTTTGGTAGGAATTTATCTTACCAGAAAAACATTTAAAAACGGGACTGAACACGCTTGAAGCGATAGTAAATTTGGGTATCTGTCGCGAGTATTTCCAAGTATCACACCGCTTTATAAAGCGCTGTATTTTTAGGTATAAGTAAGATTACTTCTTCTGCTACATGACATCCATATTAAACAGTATGATTTCAGACGTTGATGTTTGTCACAAACTTCCAATTTGAAAGATTAGGACAACATGCAGGAGGCTTGACTTGTAATGTAGTCGATTATCTTGGATCTCCTTCGCGTTTATTTGCAAATATAACACATTCTAAAGTGAATCAGGAACAGTTTTTCTTAGGCAATAGTGCAATATTCAACAGCGTGATTACATGAGTTGTTGTTTGCCACAAACCTCCAATTTGAAAGATTGAAGCAAGGAATAACAGGTTTCACTTGTGATGTGGTCTTATAATGTAGCCCTCTCATGCTCTATTTTTAAGTGTAACACCTTTTAAAGTAAATTACGATTGACTTATTATCGTAAATCATGACATCACGAGTTGATGTTCATCACCATCCTCCAATTTGAAACATTATATTTTAACAAGTTTCGCTTGTGAAGTAGTCGATAATCTGGATCTCTTTCACACTCTATTTCAAGGAATAACAACTTCTGAAGTAGATCAGGATTGCTTCTTCTGGGACAATATTTCCATATTAAACATAATGATTTCAGGAATTGATGTCCGTTATGAATCTCCAATTTGAAAGAATGGGACAACGATTAGCAAGCTTGACTTTCTAATCGTTGATATAGTAGATAATATAGTAGACTCAATTTTCAAATGTAACACCTTTAAAAGTATATCAGAAGTACTTATCCTTAGGCAATAGTTCAATATTAAACAGGGCGATCTAATGAGTTGCGTTCCGTCAGAAACCTCCAAATTGGAAGATTGAGACAAGGTTTAGAAGGTTCCACTTGTGATGTGATCGGTAATCATAATGTGTATCTTTCGCGCTTTATTTTCATGTGTAGCACCTTCTGAAGTTAATCTGGATTACTTCTTCTTAGGAATTAGTTCGATATTAAACAACATGACTTCACGAGTTGATATACCAACGCCCAATTTGAAACATTAAGTTTTACCAAGTTTCGCTTGTGAAGTAATTGATAAACTTGTCATGAATTTCTTTTGCGCTATATTTCCAAATACAACAACTTCTGAAGTAGATCAGGATTACTTCTTTTGGGACATTACATCCATATTAAATAAGAGTTGATGTCCGTTACAAACCTCCAATTTGAAAAACAGGACAAAATCTAGCAGGCTTGACTTGTAGTTAGTCGATTATCTTGTAATGGATCTCTTTCGCGGTCTATTTACTAATATAACACCTACTAAAGTAAGTAGGAATAATTCCTCTTAGGCACTAGTTGGATATTAAAAAGAGTGATTTCATGAGTTGATGTCCATCACAAATCTCCAAATTGAAAGATCGAGACAAGGTTTAGCAGGTTTCACTTGTGATGTGGTCGGTAATATTATAATGGAAATAGATGTCTTTTGCGCTCTATTTTCAAGTGTAACACCTTCAAAAGTAAATCAAGATTACTTCTTTGTAGGCAATGATTCGATACTAAACAGTGTGACTTGCGAAGCTGATGTCCGTTACAAGTGTCCACTTTGGAAGACTCAGACAAAGTTTAGCAAGTTCTACTTGTTTATTGCCCGTAATTTTGTATGGGATTTTTTCGTGCTCTAGTTTCCAGTAGAACACCATCTAATAGAAATCAGGATTCTTTTTTTATACGCAATAGATCGATATTAAACAGAGCGCCTTCCTGAGTTCATGAGTCACTTCAGCGTGACTTCATGACGTCCATCGCAAACCACTAATTTGACAGATTGAGACAAGGTTTAATAGGTTTCACTTGTGATGTGGTAGGTAAACTTGTAATGGCCCTTATATTTTCAAGCATAGCAGCTTCTAAATTAAATCAGGATTACTTCTTCATAGACAATAGTTTGATATTATACCGAGTAATTTCATAAGGTGATGTTCGTCACAGATCTATTATTTGAAAGATTGAGATATGGTTTAGCAGGTATCATGTGTGACGTGGTCGGTAATGGATCTCTTTTGTGCTCTATTTTCATAGCATACCACTTTTTAAAGTAAATCAGGATTAATTCTTCTTAGGCAATAGTTCAGTAATTTACACACAATTCTGGTCGGTAATCTTGTAAGGGATCTTTTTCATGCGCTATTTTCAAGTACAACACCCTCGAATATAAATTAGGATTATTTCTTCATAAGCATTGATGTCCCTCATATACCTACAATTTAAATGGTTGAGACAAGGTCTAGTAGGTATGATGTGTGTTGTCGTCGGTAACATTATAATAGATCTTATTAGCGCTCTATTTTCAAGTAAAAGTAAATTAGTAAATTGCGAATAAATTTTCTTAGGCAATATTTTGATATTAAACAGCGTGACTTCAGGAGTTGATATCACTTACAAGCTCTGAATTTGAAAGATTCAGACAAAGGTTAGCAGGCTATACTTGCTTGTGTGGTAATCTTATAAGAGAACTTTTTCGTACTCCATTTTCAAGTACAACACCTTCTAATATAGATTAGGATTATTTCTTCATAGGCAATAGTTCGATATTAAACAGCGTGATTTGATGAATTTAATTCTGTCACATAACTCATATTTGAAATATTGAGAAAAGGATTAGCAGGTTTCATTTGTGATGTGGTCGGTAATCTTGTAATAAATCTCTTTCGCGCTCTTTTTTCAAGTATAACAACTTCTAAAGAAAATCAGGAAATAGTTTGATATTATACTGCGTGATTTCATGACGTGATGTCCGTCACTAACCTACTATTTGAAAATTTGAGAGAATGTTTAGCCGGTACTACGTACGATGTTGTCGCTGACCTTGTAATGGATCTCATACGCGCTCTATTTTCATTAACACTTACGAAAGTAAATCAGGATTAATTCTTCTTAGTCAATTGTTCGATATTAAAAGCCTGACTTCAGGAGTTGACGTTCATCACAAATCTCCAATTTGAAAGACAAAGTTTAGCAGCTTATATTTTTTTATGGCCGATTGTCTTGAAAGGGATCTTTTTCGTGCTCTAGTTTCAAGTACAACGCACTCTAATGTAAATCAAGTTTCCATATTAAGCACCTTGATTTCATGAGTTGATTGGTGTCACAAACCTGAAATTTGATAGCTTGAAACAAGGCTTAACAGGTTTCACTTTTGATGTTGCTGGTAATCTTGAAATAATTTCAAGATTGCAAGAAGTTTAATTATTAAACTCTTTCGCGCTTTGTTTTCAAGAATAGCAACTTCTAAAAACTTCTTCTTCGACAATAGTTTGATATTATATTATGATGTACGTACACAAAATTACGATTTCAAAGACTGGGACAAGGTTTAGTAGGTATCACATCTGATGTGGTTGGTAACGTAGTAATAGATCTTTTCGTGCTCTATATTCACCAACTAAGTTATAACACCAACTAAACTAATTTAGGATTAATTCTTCATAGGTAGTAACTCCATATTATATAACGTGACTTCAAGGCTTGATGTACGTTACAAGCCTACAGTTTGCAAAAGCTTCATTAAAGTTTAGCAGATTATACTTGTTTGTGGCCTATAATCTTGTAAGGGATCTTTTTCGTCCTCTAGTTACAAGTACAGCACCCTCTAATCTAATTTAGGATTATTTTTTCATAATCCTGTTAGAACCTCAAATTTGAAACATTGAGACAAGGCTTAACAAGTCTCACTCGTGATGTGGCCAGTAATTTTGTAATGAATCTCTTTCGCGCTCTGTTTACTAGTATAACAACTCCTAAAGTAAATATTCTTCAGGATTACTTCTTCTTAGACAATATTTCGATATTAAACTGCCTAATTTCATGAGTTGATTTCCGTCGCAAACCTCAAATTTAAAAGATTGGGACAAGGCTTAACAGGTATCACGTGTAATGTGGTCGGGAACCCTGCAATAGATCTCTTTCGCGCAATATTTTCAAGTATAACAACTTCTAAAGTAAATCAGGATTGCTTCTTCATAGACAATAGTTCAATATTTTACCGCGTGAGGTGATGTCCCTCACAAACCTATAATTTAAAAACTTGGGACAAAGTTTAGCAAGTATCACGCAACATTTTCTAAAGTAAATCAGGGTTAATTCTTCTTAAGCAAAAGTTCGATATTAAATAGTGTGACTTCAGAAGTTGATTTCCATTACAAGCCCCTAATTTGAAAGGTTCATACAAAGTTTAGCAAGGTTCACTTGATTGTGGCCGGTAATCTTGAAAGAGATCTTTGCCGCGCTCTAGTTGCAAGTACAACACCCTCATGATTTTTTCATATGCAATAGTTCGATGTTAAACAACGCGACTTCATAAGTTGATGTCCGTCACAAACCTCCAATTTGATATACTGAGACAAGGCTTCACTTGTGATGTGGTCGGTAATCTTGTAATGGATCTCTTTAGCGCTTTATTTTGAGGCAGAAGAACATCTAAAGTAAATCACGATTACTTCTTCTTAGACAATAGTTTCATATTATGCCGCGTGATTTCATAAGCGCGTCAAACCCCTACAATTTGAAATATTGAAACCAGGTTTAGCAGGTATCACGTGTGATGTGGTCCGTAAACTTGTAGTGGATCTTATTTGCACTCTATTTGCAAGTATACCTTCTTAAGTAATGCGGCCGAATTAATAGTTCGATATTAAACAATGTGGTTTCAGGAATTAATGTACATTACAAACTTCCAATTTGGAAGATTCAGAAAATACTTAGTAAGCTAAACTTATTTGTGGCCGGTAATCTCGTAATCGATCTTTTTCGTGCTTTATTTTCAAGTACACCTAATATAAATTGGGATTATTTCTTCATAGGCAATTGTTCGATATTTCTTCATAGGTAATAGTTCGTGATGTGATGAATTGATTTCCGGCACGTACCTCAATTTTGAAATATTGAAGTAGACATTAGAAGGTCTCATTAGTGATGTGGTCAGTAACCTTGTAAAGGATCTCATTCGCGCTATACTTTCAAGCAAACACATTCTAAAGTAAATCCTGATTATTTCTGCTTAGGCATTAATTCGATATTGCGCAGCATGACTTTTATGAGCTAATGTCCTTCACAAACCTATAATTTTAAAGATTGAGACAAGGTTAGCAGGTATCACGTATAATGTCGCCTATAACTTTGTAAGAGATCTCCTTCGGGTTCTATTTTCAAGTATACCACTTACTAAAGTAAATCAGGATAAATTCTTCTGAGGCAATTGTTACTAGCCTCCAATTTGAAAAATTCAAACAAAGTTTAGCCGTTTATATTTCTTTGCGGCTGGTAATCTTATAAAGGATATTTTTTGTGCTTTAGTTTCAAGTACAGGATTATTTTTTCACCAGCAATAGTTCGATATTAGACAGCGTACTTCATAAGTTCGTGTCCGTCACAAACTTCTACTTTGAGAGACTGAAACAAGGCTTAACAGGTTTCACTTGTGATGTGGTCGGTAATCTATTAATGAATCTGCGCTCTATTTCTAAGTACAACCCCGTCTAATGTAAAACAGGATTTTTTCTTCCTATTAAACATAGTACTATCTTAAACAGAATACTTTCGAGATTAGAATTTCGTCACAAATCTCAAATTGGAAAGATTGAGACAAGGTTTAGCAGGTTTCACTTGTGATGTGCTTAGTAATCTGATAAAGGATCTGTCTCGCGCACTATTGTCAAGTACAACATCTTCGAAGATAAATTTAGAATACTTCTTCTGAGTCATTGGTTCTAGGTCCAACAAGTTGCCTTTATAAATCGGTATCCGTCATAAACTTCAAAGTTTTGACATATGTGTCTGGTATGTTTTTAACTTGATTTAATCCAAAACTGACTTCGTGTTTGTGTTCACAGGACTTTTGCTGTACAAACACAAAAGAAAATATGCGCAAACTTCACTATATCCAATTTTAGACGGAATATGACTAATGAAAGAACCCAGTGCTAGTTAAACATGTTAAAAACTTTTTTATTATTAAAGAAGGAATCTAATGTTTTTTTCAATACTACACATGTAGGTTTTCCGTAAATAATCTATCAATTTCAATCCAGTAATACATCATGTAGATAGGAAAAATAAGATTAAAAGCTAAAAACAGAATATAAAAACTAAAAGCTCTTTATGGAATGGTTAGTTTTTGATAGTCATTTGATACGGCCGAATTATAGCGTCATTAGTTCGCATGTATGTAGGTTGAAGTAGAGCAAAACAGGCGTGATGTGGTAGAAAGGAAATAGTTTATGAGGCGGTGAAGAGATACCGATTACTAATAGTGACCTTGAAACCTCAGGTATAAGTCGGAGCGAAAGGTTACGTAATCCATTATAGGTGAACTAACGTTTATAAGATCTTCAAATCAGTGCGTTCTAAAATGTTATCTAATAGATCATTTTAGTTGTTTTGTATTTATCAAATTTGTACCTTTCAGATCGGTTCAGACAAAATAAACATTTTTTATTTTTCCAAAATTATACTGCACTTCATCTGCATTGAACCAGCATAAGTTATTTCTGTCTTCCATATTGCCTCACAGTATTAAAGAAATATTTTTTAGTTTCCTCAGAGTATATCCGGTGCAGTTTGCATAATAATTGTTGAGAATAGTCGACAGCCATCACTGGTTTCCATATGCAGAGGTATTTTCCTAAATTACAGGATATTACCTAATTATCGTCTCTCTCGTGCCATTATGATTACTTGTATTCGAAAAATATATGTTGAAAGTGTGAAAGCATAGTTCAATACATTCGTAAAGACTATAACAAAATTAACAATACAAGGAATGATCAGATAACATGCGGAATTTTTAAATTTTGCGGGTTGTAGAAGCCCAACAGTCAAAGTCTTGGTGTTGTCTTATTGGTAGATATTTCCCGAAACGTTTGTTGACAACTGCAGCCATATTGGTAATTCAGTTTATTGATAGCTATCAATAAGGTTACTTCTGGCTTGGTGTCACGGTGATTTTTCACTTGTGATCAAAATGGAACAAAAAAATTGCAAAAACAAGGATTTATAAGTCGCACAAATGTTTACAAGAGGGCCGCGAATATGTTGAGGATGACAAGCATCCTGGACATGAACAACTGATAATAACATCGAAAAGGTGAAGAAACTAGTTATGAACAACCGCCGAATCACTATCAAAGAAATTGCTGAAGATGTTGGTATTCCATTTGGCTCATGTCAAGCTATTATGTCAGTTGATTTGATATTGCTCAGGAGCAACTTAACGAAATCAGCAATCCATAATTGTTCAAACAAATCACAACTGGTGACAAAATACGAGTACATGGATATGATATCGAAACTATGGCCCAATAGTCTTAGGGAATGCTTCATGAAGAGCCAAGAACAAAAAAACTCGCTAGGTTTGGTTAAATGTGAAGGTTCTAGTCAGTTTTCTTCGACATCAATGGCATAGTGTATCATGTGTCCTTGCCACCTGATCATATGGTCAGTAAAGACTACTACGCCGTTTACCTGAAGCAATCCGAAGAAAACGTCTGAGTTTGTGGCGATATAACTTCTGGCGATGGCACCATGATAATACATCTGCACCACACATTCCGTTGCTTGTTTGTAAATTTTTGGCAAATAACAACACGTTTATGCTTCCGCGTCATCCAATTTCATCCGACATGACATCCTTGACTTTTTTTATTCCAGGAGATAAAAAAAACAATGAACAGACGACGTTCTGTTAATATTCACGAGATGAAGGCAGGATGGCTAAAGCAATTAAACGGCTTATCGAAAATTGAATTTTAACAGTTGAAAAACGCTGGGGAAAGCGTATTATGTTTAATGGAGATTACTGTGAAGGATATAATGTTAATATTGAGCACTAATTATATTTGCTGCAAGTTTGTTTAGAACGTCTGTTTAGACGACACATTCTTGTTGATTCCCTGTCGTGACCGTCTATCATTTAGTGTTTGATTGTGGCGTCATGTTGAGGGGGTAAACGGGCGTTATATAAATAAATATATATATATATATATATATATATATATATACAGTAGGAGGCTTTCCAAAAGCCGTCAGAAAGCAAAGCGCAAGTTTTTTAGGATTCAGACATTTCGAAATAACCTCTCCATTCATACTACCTCAGAATCCTAGTCCTCTTAAGAGTATTCCTTCTATTCGACGTCCCCCAAATGTGGTTTTCGTGTAGATATCACCTTATATCGACGAACGAGACTTGAATTTATTAGATTTTATCAAGTATATGCTGCATGAAATATGCAGTAATGTATTTTAAGTTTTAAGATTAATGTTTTCCAGATTACGCTATGTAGAAACTGTGAAGAAATATTAACAACGTTAAACAATAAAATAATTACCATTTATATATAATTGCAGTGTAAACTGCATTTGCAGTTCAGCAATAGCTTTTATTTTAATGCAGTAAAACATCTTTACAGAAACATAATATACATCTCTCTTAATATATTTCATTATTTTTGTCTATTTATCAGACATAATTTTTGGATATAAACTGTGGCAGACTCTCGCTCGCGGCGCTGCTACCGCAGAGTCCTAGCGACTGTCACAGATGGCGCAAACAAATATCTCAATTATTATAGAATGTTATATCTTTCGGAAATGAATTCTCGGGCACCAGGTCAGTTCAACATGAGACCGCACGTTGGAACCGTTCTTATTGTTCCACCGGTCCTCAGTGGATTTACTAACGTCACGAACAGCTACGAGTACGTAACTTGCTGAAAAAGATTCTAACTGCTAATTAATGAAACAGTATTTAATCATTTAACAAAATTATGTCTATTGGTCTTCTAGATAATATAAACAAAGAAAGAAATATATATATATATATATACATAATTAATTGTCAATAATAAACGAATGAATTAATGTCAAATTAAATTAATGACACAACAATGGTTAGCAAATAAACAATAGTGATTCTCTCATAAACAAATCAATATAGATAAGCGAAACATATAAAACAGTAGAAATGTAACACATAATAATTACAAAACAAAGTATAAGCGGTGCATGTAAAGCAATTAAAATATGCGGTGATAAAATAATAAAACAGTAACAATATGGAAAGCATGTACAAATAGCCAACAATACAATCGGGAAGGGGGGGGGTATATCTAAATGCATGATATGTATAATGGACTAGGTAGGAATCGTAGGAGCTTACTATAGGTCACTAAAACTCCGATGAACGCAAGATCTAGGTTTGCTGAGTGACTAAAACTAACCCCAGTTAACGTAAGTTAGAATTATCAATTCAAGGGAATAGAACAAAGAGGAGATTACTATAGGCCGTAATAACATTCTGCTTAATGCAAGTGTTATATTTGATTGAGCGACTAAATCTAACCCAGATTAAAGTAAGTTAGAATTAGACACTCTAGTGTATGGAACAGAAAGGAAACCACTGTCAGTTACAATTACACCCCAATTAGCGCAAATGTTAATGCTTCTCAGTGACTTAAACTAGCCCGAAGTAACGCGAGCTAGAATTATACCCTCTAGTGAATAGAAGATGGGTTAGTGATAAGTTAGGATGAGAAACAAAGCTATTAAAAATAGATGTGAAAGTTATACAGCAGTGAATGGTAAATGATTTACCAAACGCGTTAAAATCGCTGGAGACTGTCTCTCTGCTCATTGTCACGGCTTGGTTGGTCGGTCTGCTGACTGCTACTGGACGTCTTTCTTCGAGTTATCAAAATAAGGAACTAAATAATTCTATTGAAAATCTCGATATTTATAAGCCTGAATCGTCACTCAACTTTGGTTCCGTATACGGGGATCAAGGTGTAGCCAACTACACGTCACTTACTAGATGATACGGTCTCCTCGCACAATCCTATGCAAAACTTGCTATTAATTCCACCCTATGTGGAACACAACACACAATTCTTCTATACACGGCATTCACACATTCACAGGTCAATTCTTCTGTCCACGCCTATGTAGTATGTATGCAGTATGAGATTAGCATAACTATTACTTTAATCTTGTACGGAATTCACACGACATACATTAGATCAAGTGCCGCTAGCATATTTACATATTCTAGCAAGGCAGCGTACATATGCATACAACGCTTTGCGCGTATGTAAATTTGATCCTTTGTATCAAATTTACTTCTCCATATATATTCCACCAGATAATCGTCTGTGCGAGTAATAGCCATTCTTCCTATTCTCT
>WYDF02108222.1:0-10455 GCA_009867245.2 Adranes taylori
TACGAATGCTGCATTAAAAGAAACATGAATTACGTTTAGTTTACATTCAATACTAGCAGTGGCGTGCATTTAAATTTACTCTGTGTGAATTACGAAAAACGCCGGTAGGGGTTCAAATAACCCTACTCATTTGGGTAAACAAAATATGACCTGGTAATGGATAGTCGTTTTACGACAGGTTATCATCTAGTTAGCAATAGAAAAATTATGATTGTTTTCTAATATATTTTAATAAATATATTTATAATAAATTTCGCAGATCATATATTAAAAAAGAATCATGATTTTTCTATAGTTAATAATGATGTATTTCTTCATTTTTGTAATCAATTTGAATTAACCAAACATCTTGAATAAATTTACATTTATATTAATTACAAGAAAATCCTTAGGTTATTAAGTTTAAAATAACTTAATTTTTACAGTCCAAGTGCTGTTGTGAGTTGGAGTATCCATTTTAATGAATATAATAAAGTGATCCACCCCCAAAAGTATTTTTCTTTCAAAAATTAAATGCTATCTATATTTCGAATCCACTAGATTTTTTATTTAAGTATGAAGTACTTTAGTTAGTAAAATAAAATTAGAAGTTTGAAAATGTCTTGTTAAGTCGACGTCGACATATCAAAGATTTTATATTCATATTAATCTTGAAAACAAATTTTTTCATTAAACCACATACTATGTTCTTTATCAAAAAGTTTCTTTTTAAGGTATAAATAAAGTTAAACATAATAATTTTTCTTTTAAATATTTTACACATTTGCATGACAATTTAGATTATCGTTTAAAATTTTTTTTTGTATTTTAATTAGTTTTATAAAGTTTATTTATAATTAAAAGAAACTTTTTAAAGTTTCTTTAAACTAATTTAAACAAACTTTTTGATAAAGAAATAAGTATATGGTTTAATTGACAACATTTTGTTTCAAGTTTAATATGAATATAAAATCTTGATATGTCCACGTTGACTTAACAAGGCATTTTCAAACTTCTAATTTAATTTTATTAACTAACGTACTTCATGCTTGAATAAGGAATCCTATTCGATTAGAAATCTAGATAGCATTTCATTTTTGAAATTAAAATACTTTTAGAGGTGGATCACTTCTTTTAATTCATTTAAACTTAATTCTTGCTTAAACTTGTAGAAGCAACTAAAGTAGATGTCTTAGAACTTATTCAATTTAACTAATAATCTTTATACAAAAATTAATTATAAAACTTTAAGATAACAAATTTTCGTAATTTATTTTATTTATTTACAACAATTTAACTTTTTTTCCACAAAAGAAAATATAACTACTCTTTTTTAATACGACCATGTTCTCTTAGAAGAAATATCAAAATAATATAATAGGAAAAATTAAAAAAAAACTTAATTTATACAATTTTAGTTACCAAACTTTATAAATTCTTACTTTATTTACATTTATTGAATATATCTTACTTGTTAAAACCATTGTTATAATATATTGAATAAAACTATTAAGCCATGTAAGGGAAATTTTAATTTTTATTAAATTTATTTATATAATGGGGAGTACTAGTGACTGTCAAGATGGCGCAAATAAACATCTTACTAATTACAGAATAAAACCGCCTTCGGTAATATGTATCGTCAGGCGCTAGGTCAGTTTAACGTGAGACCACACGTAGGAACTGTTCTTGTTGTTCCTCCGGTCATCAGTGGCTTACTGAGGGCACATGTAGCTTTGAGCCTTACTAGATAACCAGAGGTTCTCGTTCTCGTGGGCAGCTGAAATAAACTTACTGCTAATGAGTGAAGCACTATTAATGATTTATGAAACCAGTCTATTGGTCTTCAGACAATATAAAGAAAGAAAGAGACATAAATGAACAAATAAATATCACTAATCAAATGTTAAATAAAATTGATGACGTAATAATGACGGTTAACTAAGCAATAGCGAAATTATGATAAACAAAACAATATAGCCAAGCGGTTTATATCAAACAGTACAAATGGGAGGACGGGGGTAAATCTAAATTATACTGGCATAGACGGTGGAAATCTGGAATCTGGAAATCATATGAACACTGGAAATCACTAAAGCTGCGCAACACCTCGTAATACGTTGATGTTACTGTTGCCGATTGGTTAATACTAGCGCAAACCGGAATTATATACTCACATAATGTCTCGTTATACGTCGACGTTACTGTAATTGGGTGTCTAAAACAATTGTAGGCCACAATTATTCACTCTAATGAAGGAAGGTAAGGAATCATTGCTGGATGGCTTTTCTTCGAGTTCTAAAAATTGGAACTAAATTATTATGCCAAAATTTTCGCAATTTATAGACGGGTGCCTTCGCTCAACTTTCCCTCCGTAATACGGGTCTATGTGAAGCTATCACACGTTACATTATTCGTGACACGGTCTCTTCACTCAAGCCTTTGTAAATCTCAGTCTTAGCCCTACCCTACGTGACGACGTAACACTTTCTTGGCGACATTCCCACGCGTTACAATAGGACGTCGGAGTAGGAGCAACAAGAAGCAGCGATGCGGTATATTATAGCGTTAGCCAACATTTTATATACAGCAAACGGAATACATATTAAACGTACAAAATGTGTATGTTATCACAGCACGGCGCAGTACAGCACGGCAAATCAAGCTATAGTACATCTCTCTCTTTCGCATGTAATAAGCTGTAAGTTGCGCGGGACGCCAACTCGTTCATATGTTTTCAATATTTACAAATAATAAATGCGTCTTAATTCATAATTAATTCAGGGTTCCCAAATCTGGTCCGTTTATCTGATGTAATTCATAATCTAAAGAGACTTTTATCTTTACAGTAACAAGTATTGTTACAATATATTTGTTGACCCTTTCTATAACTTCTTTTATTTCTTCTCTATTGCTCGCTATTCGTGCTGTATCACTCTTAAAATCTAGCAACCAAATCTTTTTATCACCAAATACCTCCCAGATTGCCTCTGACATTCTCTAATTTACACAAACATAGATTTTCATATAGTACTATTTATGATTTTATTAATTTGATAGCCCATCTTACATATATTTGCCAGCAGGGAAGCTGGAATGAAATTTTTCCTGCGGCAGCAAAACCAAACTTCGGAGAGTATAAAAGTTCTGAGTTGTCTTTTGGTTTAATTCCTATGTACGAGGGTGGTTTGATGAAAATCTAGCCTAAGTAAGAAAACGCACGATTTTTGTGTTTTTATGATTTATTTTTCAACATAGTACCCTTTTAAGGCAATATACTTTGCGGGTCGAACCAAGAAGTTTTTCTTCAAGTCGAAGTCAAAACAGTCCAATAATGCTGCGTAATAATAGCACACTTATGGTTTTACCATTTGCCAAATGATCAATAAGAATAATGCCTTTGGCATCCCAAAAATCCTTCACCATCGCCTTACCGGCCGATTGAGTTGTCTTTGTCTTCTTCGGTGAGCCTTCCACTGCTTTGACTGTTTTTCGTCTCCTTCGTGTAGTAATGGACCCACGTTTCATCAATTGTGACGTATCGATGAAAAAAAAACCGTCGGATCACGTTTTATCTTCACCAAAATCTTCTCCGGACCCGCCATACGTGTGCGTTTTTGATCCATAGTGAGTAAACGCAGCATCCATCGCGCGGAGAGCTTTTTCATATCCAAATATTTGTGTATGATGCGTGTACACGCTCAGTTGATATGTTTGCAGCCTCTGCTAGCTTACTGATTTTAATTTGACGGTTTGCCAGAATCATGTAATGGATTTTGTTAACGATTTCTAGTGTAGTGACAATATTTGAGGGCCCTGGGTGGTCATCATCGAAAACACTCGTACGACCACGAACAAGTTCAGCTCTCCAAACTTTAACTGTTGCTAGTAACGGTTCAGACTCGTTTGGTTTGATTTCTGTATTGTTTTTCCCTTTCTTGTCAAGAAACTTAATCCCTGAACGATATTCGACTTTTTCAATTTTTCACAATACACAAAGTTGCTTGCTTGCGACGGCTGTAAAAACCAAACTAATTTTGACAGACGTCATGTGTTGGATGCCAGATGTCAAAATTTGCCGATCATTGTCACGTAACGCCATCTATCGAAGGCTAGATTTATGTCACGCCAGCCTTATAACCCTTACATGCAAAGTAAGAGCATTCCATATCCAAAACTTTCATTAATTGTTTTATTAACCTTAACGTTTTGTCCGGCAGAAGAACATAATTTAGTCGGTCCGCCCAACATTTCTTTGTCCGCGGAACATACTTTTTTCTTGTAGATGACTCTTCTCTGATCTAGTGGTACTTATTGACTTTAGTATCCTGGAGGATATTTCGACAAATGCCCTTGTATCCTACAAGGATATTTCGTACAGCCCAATTGGGGGCCATGAAGGATATTTTCATCCATTAATGTCATCAAAGTAATTTTTTATCTGAAATATTTAAAATTATAAAATTTGCATATAATAAGAGCATTTAAAAGTGGTCATCATACTTCAAATTTTAATCCGCATTTCTAAGCTTTTTTTAAATCTATATATGATAATAATAATAAGAATAGACCTTTATTGGCATAAATTCCTACTTACATTAATGTACCTAAATTACAAAATCTAAATCAAAATTGGATTTAAATTAATAAAAAAATAATTTTTTCAGATAATCGCTTTAGGTTTCTAGTAAGCTATTTCAGGTTTGATGAAACCGGAAATAAAGAGAGTGGAAGAGAAATTGATAAACTGGCTCTGATTGGAGAAGTATCAAATCTCTTGGGAAAAAAATTTCAAAAATATTTGTGTCTTGGCCAGTATCTCACCGTAGACGAGCAACTAGTCTCGTTTCGTGGAAAGTGTGTTTTGAACCTTCCGTTAGTCGTGCTGTTTATTGTGACTCGTTTAGTCGCTCGGCATTTTGATTTTGTTATAAGAAATCAATTTTTTTCTAAATGAACAATTTTTAGTTATATAAAGAACTTTTTATGTCATATATAATGTTGTTTTTGTGGGGGAGTAAAAATACTACAGATCTAGGGAGGTGTTTTTTATTTTAAAACGGTGGAAATGGGACCAAAAAAGCCTCATCAAAATCTAAAATGAAATGAAGTGTTACACATTCCCTTCATTTCGCAAAGAGTGTACTCACGCAATTTAATTAATAAATTCCGGACATTTAGCATTCCGCACGACATTCTGGTGTCAGCGGGATTAGTTTTCGAAATTTGGAATATGTCCCGCGAAATCGGGACGAATGGTCACCCTAGACGTAACCTACACATCACCCTCGGTTTATTCAAAACCGAACACAGATGAGTTCTCTTTTCGGGTCTTGTTTGGTGGAAATTCTGAAGAAACTTCGTGCCTGCTTTTCCAAACAGTGGCAAGGTAGGTTAGTTTTTTGTTGTACGAAACTGATTCTACCAATCATACACTGTCTTACGTCTTCATAATCTTACCAATCATACGTCTTCTGCTGCACTGCTAAATTCGTATGGACCTTTTGGCTGATTACCCACATAAGTTTCCAAAGGCACAACGACCTCTTAAAACCAACAATTGTTCGTCTACTGTAAGGAAGTCACTGGCAATAAAGTTAATTTGAAAATTGCTCAAAATTTTAAAAGGTTCTCTGATGAAGGTCAACTTATCAATATCTCTGCGTTCAGTCCTCGTGGCTAGATCATCAAACCTCACACCTCCTATAAGAAAACGAAAACGTAACTCGCTCATTGCCAAGTAGCATTGATTCCGATTCGACTCCGTTCCCTTTGGAATTGTTCCAAACTTGATGCAGATTTTTTCTTGAACCTTTATGAGTACTCATTAGCAAGAGAATACCTATAAAAGCATTTATTTCCATCTCATTAGTATATTTGGCGTCTCGATTCTACTAAATTTATTTCGAACTGTACATAAATTGATTGATTGATTGAGTTATGAAATAACAGGCATTCTATTTCAGATTTCGCATTACGTGCATTCTCTTTTGGCTCAGATGAAAGCTTCATAACATTTTGACACGCACGTGTCTGTTGATTGACCCTAGTCTTGTTCCATTGATTTATTTTATCCTTTCCGACAAAAACATTTTTAGCACCCTCTTCTTTCTCTGAATTCTCTTCTGATAAAATTTCTGGGTCGCTGTCTGATAATTCCTGTTCAGATTGAGTGTGATGGTAACTATGTTCAGGAACATCCTCACTATCTGATTCATCTCATCCTGCTTGGTATGGTTCATCAGTTCATCTTCCCCTCTCGAAATTTGGGTAAACCATCTTAACCACACTTCAGGGTCCTTGCTATGCTCCAAACATATTTTTGTGTGAGTGCACTCAGTCTACGATCGTAGACCATTCCTGTTTCAGTGCTAATAAATCACCCGAGCCATGATATCAACGCATCTAAACAAACTAGTTACGTGCAAAGAAGCCGTGTATAAATAGAATGCCTAAAGATCTAATGTTATTTAAATGAAAGTGGTTTACGATCGTAGGCGACGAACGGAGGGTTAAGCAACAGCATACCCAGAAAACCTGCTAAATGCGACATAAAAGTGTTAGTCTTGATGGATTCAACAACTGCATGTATTCTAACATGGAAGTTTATGTTGGTACTCCATCAAAAGGTCCATTTCGTAAATCGAATTCTCCGGGAAAAGTTGTTTTGCGTTTAGTAGAACCTGTAAGAGGAACTAACCGAAATATTATTGGGGATAATTGGCAGTCAAGACTACTAGAGGAGAAAAATTATCTTATATAAGACAAATAAGGAAAAATAAAAGGGAACTTCCTAAAGAATTATTAATCTCCAAAGACAAGCTGGAGAATTCGTCAATGTTCAGTTTTGATGATGACTGTACTTAGTTTCCTAGTGTACAAAAAATAAGTCTGTGCTAGCGATTTCAAGGACCATAGATGAATTAACTGGAGACCGAAACAAAAAGCCTGAGATTATCACATTCTACAACAGGCCGAAAGTAGGTGTTGATGTACTTGATCTGCTTTGCAAGAAAAACAATGTGGTACGAAACACCAGATGCTTGCCTATTTTAAATTTATTTCAATATGTCAGCGATAAATGTACTCTATCTACATTTATAAATTTCAGACGTATCACTTGATTAGAAAACCTTAGCATGGAATTAATCAAGCCTCAAATTCGGTAACGGGCAATGGGCAGCGCCGTTGCCATTACTAGGTATAAATCAACCTTCAGAAATATAGCAAGAAGAACGGAGAACCAGTTCACGTGGTAGATGTTATGCCAGATCTCGAGATAAATTCACAAGAACATGAGGTACTAAGTGTGGAAAATTTATGTGTGGTGCTTATTAAGAAAAATTATCTGCAAATTAATTGGTAATTATTTTGCTAATTAATTGGTATTAAAAAAATCAATAAATTCGGAATTTTTAATGGCTATTTCGTATCTTTCTTGTTTAAGATTCCCCTAAAATTTTCCTATATGATCAAAAAGTTGCATTAGTATAAAAGATAAAGCAAAGCAGTATTAAGATTAAAATAGGCTGGGTAGCATACGTACTCGCACGACTAATAGTGTATCATGTATTAGCGCGAGTAATGAAGAGGGCTTAGTGTTTTTATTTAGAATTAGAATTTTTAGAATCTATTAATCAAACTATAAACAATTTTTTGTTGTAGTTAAAAAATTATTTATAGGATGTATATATTTATCCAGTGCATTTTTCTATGTATATTGTAGAGATAAAAAATTTTTATCTAATTTTTTTATTTGTTTTAAACTAAGTATAATTGCTATAGTATGTATTACAAAATTCTCTAACCAAACTAACTGCACGTAAGTGATAATAAACAATATTACGCAATTATGTTTTCCATCGGCATCATAACGAAGTTCTAAGTTTTTTATTTAGTAGATGTTTATTATTATTCAATAAAAGTTTTTCTTTCAATAAATTCCAATTTATTTGTGGGTTAAAAAATGTCATTTGAACCTTGATTAAGAATTACCCTATTTAATCATAGCTCAACGTATTTAATAACTCGAACTCTCAGAATGGAATCATAGGCTTAGTGTTGAATATATTCCCTCGTCTTATTTTCTCAGAAAATAAAACTCACAGAAATCAAGCTAGTTTCAATTTTCAACTTATTTCAAAATTCGTTTTTGTTCAACACCGAAAACCCTCGACAGTCAAAAGAATGTTTCCATATAGAGATTAGAAAGTATTGGTGTTGTTTCTAAGGTTTACAAAACGAAAAATAGATCAAGATGAAGCACCTCTGAGTTTCCGAATGGAAACCTTAGCTTCTCTCATGTCAAGACCATAGTGCGTGGTGAAGAGCCACATCCTATTCGAGGTGACCCGGTTAGCGCAGACTACTCCGGATCTAGACTGGAAAGGCAATAAATACCCCCCCCCCCCCCAATAAATAACCCCCCCATTATTTTTCCTATTTTTCATAGCTTCTGAGATATATCAAAAAGTTTCTCAAACTTTAAACGTGCGTTCTTTACCACTTGGAGGCATGGCAGTAATTTCATTTAATGCATAATATATGCGACTAAAATTTCAGCCTCCTAGTTTTAAAACTACATTTCTAAAAAAAAAATGATCAGTTTGAACCCCTTTCAAAATTATAATGTGGATCCGCCACTGATAACAATTGTGTCCACCTATTTAAGTTTTTGGCAATGAAGTATATATATATATATATATAATTTCGTTAAAATATACATTGATTAACTGCTGACAGGTTTCGATTTTATTTAAATCTCTTCGGAGCTCTAGAAAAAGTTTAGGGTTAAATCTAGATTATGAATTATATAAGATGACCAAAACATGTTGAATATTTAATCTGATTGGATGTGACCAACTGTCTGAGAAAAAAAAGAGGAGTTCTTCTTTAAGTTGGCCGCGTCGGTTTGAAAATCTTGTGGTGGAAATTTTGAGTTGCTTTGGTTCACGATTCTATGTTTGATTGATTTGATTATTATTATTTTTTTGGCTCATTTTGTAATTGGAGTGGAAGTTTTTTGGATTTCTGTGTTTGTTCGACACAGTTGAAACAATCTTTGATGATATATTTGCACATTGGTAGGACATTGTTAAGTAATTAATTGATATATTTGGCTATTTTATAAGACGGACTGTTTATTGAGGTGATAACGGATCTGAATTGTAGGTTGTTGGTGTTTTTGTGTGGCTTAGGGAGGGCATATGCTTCAAGTGGATAGGAGCTGTAAGTTTTGAGAGATTATTAAACTTCCACTCTTAATCACAAAATGAGCCAAAAAATAGCAATAATCAAATCAATGAAACATAGAATCCTGAACTTAAGCAGCTCAAAATTTCAACCACAAGATTTTCAAACCAGCGCAGACATCTTAAAGAAAAATAATCCCCCCCCCCCTCCTCATCTCTAATAAACCGAATATTTAACAAATACACAACTGGAAACCACTAGCCTGGAAACCACAGGTTATTCAGAAACATAGAAACGAAAATAATCAACTATAACACCAAAACACTAGGACACTTATTTTCAAAAATTAAAGACCCGTTCCCCAAAGAATACACCAACAATACCATATACAAAATCAAATGCGAAACCTGTGACGGATGTTACATAGTTCAAAGTAAAAACTGGTTAAAAACAAGAATAAGCCTACAGATATCTGATTGCAACAACATGAACAAAAAGGACTCCACAGCCTTAACACAACATCGCTTTTTAGAAGGTCATCAATTCAATTTCAATATAAAAGACATCGACATCTTGTCAACAGAAAGCAATTAATCCAAAAGAATCTTTCTCGAAATGGCCTATATCAAAAACACGCCAAATACAATCAATAACAGATCCGACATAAAAAGCCTAAGCACAACCTACAACAACGTACGAGTAAAAATTCATTAAAAACGTTGACCTAAAAGTCTCACAAAAGTTCCTATTAGGGAGGAACTTTTCAAAATGAAAATAAATTATTTTTATATTTTAAATTATGATTCAGACAACTGGATTATAAATAATTATGAACTTTGTGCATTATGAACTTGAATAATCTTTATTTCTTTATCAATGTTAACATTATCTCCTTTTATGTAATTTCTATTGGACATAATACATGTTTTCCAGCCTTTTTCAATTCGACATCACATATCCATACATCTATGTTTCGTCACCAGTTATGATTCTTTGAGCAATTATGGATTGTCGTTGATTTCATTAAGCAGTTTCTGAGGAGCACCAATTTGCTACTTCTTTTGATCGAAATTTAACAACAATGCCACTTGTGGCCATTATTGCCGCAGTTGCCAACATCATCAGTCGGGCATATTCGCACACTGCAAGACATACACCACCCGTATTTGCTTTCACACTTTCTTATTCTGTACCTCTTGTATCCAATTTGTATGTATACGTCTGATATCATCTGATCATCGTGTTGGTGGTGTTCCTGTAGTTCGATATGCGTCTTGTCTAGGC
>WYDF02108233.1:0-10454 GCA_009867245.2 Adranes taylori
TGTGAAATGGACGTTCGCCGCCACACACTCAAGATGTTGGAATTCTGGAGGAAGTTGAAATGGAGTACTAGCATAATTACTATCTCGACTCCTATGGAAGCCTTTTTATACATTTTGATAGCCCTTTTGATATCTTTACAACGATGCCACATATGATGGGTCTAACACTTACAGTTCCAAAGATACGACCCTTAATAACTTAAAACTTTACCATTTGTAGCCAAGGCAACCGATATTCAACGTATGTATATACCCGTAATACCTAAACGATTGTTTTCCTAGCGAAATTCCTAAGCTAAGAAAAGTTAAGGAAAAAAATATTTTATACATGTTGTTAAATATAATTTAATAAATGTTGAATATTTAACGTTTCAGTATTGGAGTACACAATTTAAATTGAATTAAACAAAGTGTTCCAAAACTCCATTCATTTATCAACTTTTATAACTGCTTCCATTCTGTGGAACAGAAAATCTTGAGATGTTTCGGGGAAACAATGACCCCTTCATTAGGAGAACTGAATAAATAGCTTAATTAGTTATGATTATTTGAGTAGAACAAATAATTCGTACCTTGTGTGTGATTTATATCACTACAACAACTAAATTTAAGTGTTTATGTTGGTAATTTTGGAAAATTCCATTTTTATATTAAAATAGTATGATTTTCACTTGAATAAAAATATTTTTAACAATATTTTTATAATGAGATAATTTAGTTGTTGTTAAATGAATAATTTCATTCAAGCTATTTTATTGCGGACGGAAATGTTCATTGATAATGAGAAATGCCATCTAATGGCTTTTATCAGAGTTATTTTCAAATTTTATATTAAAAAGGGGAATTATTAACCAATAATAATTGTTCCACTCAAGTAACCTTTCAAGTTAATACAGTTAAGGATAACAAATGTTAACAAAAGTTTTTAAATGAAACTTGAAACGATTTTTGAAACGTAAAATAATTAACTTTAAATTTAAATGTTGACAATTGGTAACCGGTTTAATAGGGTCAACTTTAAAAATTTGAAAATCCTTTTAAAGACGTAAGAAGGTAAATCCAGCGATGAACAAAGGTTTACTATCAGTGAAGCCATCTCTAGATTAGATAAACTTCAACCAGCTTCAGAAATTTTGATAGGTCGTAGCCGACCTGCCTGTTTATTATATGATCCCATTGTTTGAATTCGTTAATAAATATATAAATTGTTCTAAATGTTTAGCAACATTATGTTGATTTTGCGCAGCAATCTATGTATTTTTATTGGTCCAGTCTCTTATAGCTTGTCTAATGGAACTAGCTGGAATTCCCAGAGCTGGCTCCGGACCAATGAATAGTGTGCTGGATGCCTTCTTTAGTAATGCATCAGCTATCTCGTTGCCTACAATGCCCCTATGCCCTGGTGCCCATATCAGTGTAAAGCCAGCTTCCACAGTGCATTTATGCACTCTTACGTCAGTCCAGGCACGTTTTTCGCGTAGTTAAACGCCAAAAATGCTCCCTGAGTATCAGTTACTGTAAAAATCCATTTTCTATTATATATTCTTTTCATCTTTCCTGAACGCAATAGAGAATTGCATATATTTCAGCCTGAAAGACTGTATCAAATTTGTTTAAAGGATAGAACATTCTGCATTTCAGTCGTTCTTCGTATATTCCTCTTCCTAGACCTGTATTTCCAGAAGCTCTTGAATTGTCAGTGAACCAGACTAGAGTAGATTCCCGAAAGATAGGAGGCAATTCTCTCCACAAACCTGAGTCTATGATGACCTCATAGTTTCTGTGTATATTGTAGACTGGAGATATATAGTCCGATTTCATTTCAAGTATTTCATCGCCTGTAATCTTAGTGTTTATTTTCTTTGATAAATTCGGTCTGTTAGTTTTAGCCGATAGAGTGCGGCTTCCGCCTTTGCTTGTATGATCAATTCTAGTGGCGGAAGATCTAGAAGCACCTCAAGCGCCACCGTAGGAGTCGCTTTCGTAGCTCCTGTTATGGCAAGGAATGCGGTTCTCTGTATGGAGGACAGTTTCTGCCTTGTCTTGGCCTGGAGTGCCTTTTTCCACCACTCTAGTGCTCCGTAAGTTATGGATGGCCTAATAACCGATTTGTACAGCCAATGCACCAAGAAAGACTTCAGCCCACATGCTTTCCTGTACATACGTCTTGTAACTGCGAAAGTTATAACCGTTTTGTTGATTGTACAGGACATCGGAATGGCTAGTTACTGCACTGCATGCAGTTATAAATTCCAATGTATAAAATTGTTGTAGACAGGTGACCAAAAATTGTACAGTAAATGAAACTAACTTTTCATTACGAACGTTTTCGATATTTAAATATCATCTTCAGGTAAAATCGTTACAAAGAAACATTATTAAAAAACACGTGTCCTACAAATTGACACAATGATATGAATACATTTCAATTAAAAATCAAAAAACACTTACGAGTAAATATAACCCCCTTTGGGCGTAGAGTATTAGGCGATGTAATTGCAGTGCAAGAAAATCTAAGAAACTTTGCTGAAATTGTTGCCAACAATTCTTATACTCCAGATCAGATTTTCATTGCTCATGAGTTAAGGTTATTTTTGAAAAAAAAATGCCAGAGACAACCTATATGTCTAAAATTCATAAATCAGCTAGGGGACATAAAGCAGCATCACATTAGTAAACCATTGGTTATTAACAAATCAAAAATGCCACGCACATTTAAGAAATAAATATCAACCATCTTCCTGTTTATTGGAGGGCCAATAGGAAAGCGTGGGTTAGCGCCGCAATGTTCAATGAATGTTTTATCCCAAATGCTAAGAAATATTTAAATAAAAAGAGACTGCCTTTTAAGTGCTTTTGTTAATTGACCATGCACTGGATCATCCACAATATTTACAGCATCAGAATGTCCAAGTTATATTTTTAGCAAAGAATATGACTTCATTATTACGGCTATTAGATTAGGGGATAATTTCGACTTTCAAAGCTTTGTACTTTTACTTCTAGCTTTGTGCTACTACGAATCTTTAAACAGTTCGTAGAATGTGTGAAGCATATTGCTTTATCATATACCCCAATTAAGCAATCAACGCTCAATGGCTTATGGGAGAAATTGTGGCCAAATGGTTTCTATTTCACCATTAAAGAATGAATATTCTCAGATAGTAAATGGCGTATTCATTGGGAGGAGAAGGTTTCGACAATTTTACTGAAGGAGATATTGTAGATTGGCTGATAAAGAACTAAGTGAAGATGATTTAATTAATTAACATGGTTGATGAAATTAGTGATTGTGACAATGATCCTGATGAAAAAGAATTTGGACTAGTTGACTTTATAGCAAAAATCAACAACGAAGGATTGGGAAGAAAATTGGGTAATCATTTTGTACAAAATGACTCAAATGTTAAACGGGCTCTGCGAGTCCAACGTGATATTAATCACAGCTTAATTCAATACGAGGACTATCAAGATCTAACAAAAAATCAAGCAGAAGAGGTTGACAGTGATTAATGATATTGATGAATGATGACATCAACTCTGCTATCAACCCTTGCAATATTTTTTTTTTATAAATCTTTTAGATTTCATTTTTTCTTCCTTTTTACTTCGTATCGAATTAAAACATGGAGCATTGATTGCCTTGGGGAACTGTATTCTGTTCAGCTAATTCTAAACGTTATTCTTGGATACTGTCAATCTAGCCATCTTTCGTAGATCAAATAAGAACAACTAAAGAAGAAATCATTTCAAAAGAACAAGAGTTTAAACTTTCATGTCCATCAAATATTGCTTATACATTAATGCTATGAAATCCCTTCCTACTCAAATAAGATATTTAACAGTGTCCTAGATCATTTATTGATAGAGAAAATATTGCAGTTTGGATGCAATCTATAGGACCAATCACGTTGGATAAATACAACTTCTACTGAAAACTACTTTAAGTTACTTGAAAGTTAGTACCAATAGTGGTATGATATCTCTCACAGCCAAAACTTGAGACACGTATATAATTTATAAATAAGTAGCATTTAATCCTGTTTTATTCACGTAGCACATCCTGAACTATGTACCTCTTTACATCATGTAAACCGTTTAATAAAATCTGCTAAAAAATATTAAATAATTTTAACTATTTTTAATAATTTGAATTTTCGAAGGAATGTCCTTTATTTTTATCTTTCATATACCATATAGGTATGTAATACCTGTAGGTATATGAAAGATAGGATTAATGTTTTGACAATATTTTCTATTTCACCTTAGTACGTCTCTTGTATTCAAATTACTGCAATCCGTTAATACGCAATTCAAAGGGAGGGTACACTATGAGGCCGGAGCACGGTTTTTTCATTTTTTTATAAATCCAAATATGGCGGAGAGGAACAATGTTTTTTTTGTTCAGAAATATCGTATACAAACTAGGAGGCTGAAATTTTGCACACATATAGTACGATGTATTATGTGTTGAATACAGAAAGTTCCATGTTGCCAAATTGTATAGGAAGCGGTGTTGCCACGTTCGAAGTTTAACAAACTTTGTGAAATATCTCAGGAACAATAAAAGATAGGACATAAACGAATAAAGATCGAATAAACGTTATTGTATAGGATACATAACTTAAAATTTTGCAATTTGTCGCCATGACAACCGACATTCAACAATCATATTATATACATGTAAGACATACGTAATAACTCACATATGCAAAGTTACAAGGAAAATTATTTTACGTTGTATGAGACATATAAACTGTTTTAGCAATTTAATAAATGTTATTATCACTGGCGGGTACACATTATAATTTTTGGAGGGGCTCGAAATGATTATTTTATTGAGAAATTCAGATTTAAAATTAGACGACTGAAATTTCGCTCTCATATAGTATATTGTATTTTGTGTCGAATGAAAGTAGTGCCATCTCTGCAACTGGTTTAGAGCGCGACGTTGACACATTTAAAATTTTACAAACTTTTTGATATATTTCAGGAACTCTAAAAGATAGGACACTTGAATAATCTTTATTCTATAGGCCACCAAAATGTAGTTCAAGATTATTTGAATTTTTTTTTTCAAAAATTACAAACTAACATATATACAGGGTGTTTCTTATTTTGTAAACTTTGCGATCGATCTCGGTTCCTATGAAAGTTGAAAAAATAAAACTTGGGGAACAGTTGTAAGACCCAGACACCTCTTAGAAATTAGCCGCCAAGAGAGTCAAGAGGGATCGTAGGCCATGCTAAACCGGACAGCTCAGCTGTCCGCGCCGTAGGCAAATACGGAGAATGTCAAGAGCGACCGTAGGCCGCGGCAAGACTAAAAGGTTCAATGGGGTGGCGATCACGTCCTCGATTTTTTCTGTATTCTAATCGCTCTTCTAAAATTTATTGTAAAATTTACTCAAATTGTACATTTTGCAAAATTATAACACTACAATAATAATAATATAATCTTCAGTGCCATTACACAACTATAGTAACGTTACATTATTCACTTAACTAAATAAAACACTCTATTTCCAAAATATAAGTATTTAAAAATAATTACAAACCATAATTTCCTAATGGCTTCCTCGAAGAGAGGAAAAGCAAACTAGTTTCATTCATTTTTTTCATAAACCCCCCTTTATCCCTTTTGGTATTTTTCTCCTTATTCCTATTCCCTCTTCATCCTCTCCCAAACACGTTTCCCAATTCTGCGCCATTTTTTTCTCTTCCTCCATCCATTCGATTTCTACGCATACATTCACCCAGTATTTTACATCTATACGACATATCCTACAGTTTCATCCACCGAAAACCTGTTACCTCTCTCCATACTCCCGCATCTAGATCTAGCGATTAATATCGTATCCTCCATATTTATGTCTTTTGTCAAATATCTCGCCTTCTTTCTTATTGGTCCAATGTATTTGTATCTCCCCTTATATCTACACAATCTAATACATTCTTCCCGTTATAGCTTCTCCACGACTTTCACCTAACCGCAAATTCCTCTTAATCTATTTTCATTTTCCACCATTCCATCGACCATCCTAATCTCTCATAAATATGTGCCTTATTCCATTCTTATTTTGACATTTTCTTAAATCCACATATCAATTTCACTCAAAACAATTACACTCCGTGTCGATCTTTCTAATCCAAGCAAACGCTTTATTTAATAAACCTATTTCCATACGCTATATGTCTACATGTTCTCTCATCGCCCATACTTTCATAACATACATCACTACATTGTTCACACATTCATTCAAAATAACCTCATTCGTAAAGAGTCTCAAATTTCCTTTCCCATGCACATCTTAATCATTTTGCTGCTGTCCTTGCTTTCTTACATATCAATCCTATATATGCTCCTTGTGTGACCCATTGATTTGCATAACAAATCAAGACTGTGTGGGAAAACCTTAAATTCCACCAGATATTTCTATGTTCCAGATTCGCGGAAACATGAAAGTCATAAATAACACAGAACGAAATGACTACAACGAATTATAAGGGCTTCCATACACAATGAGGAATTCTAACACTAATTAATTAATTACTTAATTAATGTTAATAATAAATAATTAGTGTTATAATTAAGTGTGTTAATTAGTGTTATAATTTAGCTTGTACAACATTACATAATTATGGAGTATGTTTTATATTCCATAATATGTTTTATAAAATTAATATTGTTTTCTAAGGATTTACTTATTTGGTATATAATGCAGATTTTATTTTCAGACCGCATGCATTCAGTATCGATAATATTCATGCCACATCGATATTAACTTGTTGTCTTACTATGCAAAAGCATGATATGCTATCTATGATCGCGAATCAATTCCATTTATTGCCAATAACTATGTATCGGAAATCTATGCATATAAGTAGTAATACAAAGAATATTTATTCGTGCGTGCGGCTTAAATATATCGCATTGACCACCCAGGGATACATATGCCTCCTACATATTAATATTCATTAATATTATATTATAATAAGTAGTGTGATAGTGTTGGATTAGCAGTTTGATCTTTTATATCAGTTTCAGTTTCCCGATGAAACAACTGAAATTGGTAAATGATTACAAAATAAACAAAATTAGAACTTAGTGTTGTGTAAAATATGGAAAATGACGGTAAAGCATAAGCAACGGTCAAAAATAGGAGGAGGAAGAAGAAGCTTCTCGATTTTATTTCTTGATGTTAGAAACGATAGTCAAGCGTAAGCTTATTTTCTACAGAAGGAGTTAGTCATTTTGTTTCGAATTTCTTTAGCTGGAAAAATTTCAAGTTACAGGACGATATTTATTTAAAAAAATATTTTGGGTTTCATGAGATCTATAAGATGGTACTTCGGAATTTAATAAATGTTATCAGTGGCGGATACACATTATAATTTTGGAAGGGGTTCAAACAGATCATTTTATGGAAATTTAGTTTTAAAAAAGATTTTACGTTTTATGAGACCTACAAGATAGTGCTTTTGAAATTCAATAAATGTTGTTATCAGTAGCGGGTCCACATTATAATTTTGGGAAGGGTTCAAACTTGCATAAAACAAATATTTTACGTTTCATGAGATCTACAAGATGGTACTTTTGAAATTTAATAAATGTTATCAGTGGCGGGCCCACATTATAATTTTGGGAGGAGTTCAAACTGATCATTTTATTTAGTTCAGTTTGAAAAAATATATTACGTTTTATGAGATCTGTAAGACTGTGCTTTTGGAATTTAATTCATATTGTTATCAGTGGCGTGTCCACATTATAATTTTGGGAGGGGTTCAAACTAATGATTTTATTTAGAAGTTTTATAAAATATTTTACATTTTATGAGATAAATAAGATAGTGTTTTTGGAATTTAATAAATGTTATCAGTGGCGGGTCTACATTATAATTTTGGGATGGGTTCAAACTGATCATTTTATTTTAAAATTCAGTTTCAAAAATATGTTACGTTTTATAAGATCTGTAAGACGATGCTTTTGGAATTTAATTAATACTGTTATAAGCGGCGTGGCTACATTATAATTTTGGAGGGTTTCAAACTGATCATTTTATTTAGAAATGCAGTTTTAAAAAATAGTTTACGTTTCATGGTGTTTTTGGAATTTAATAAATGTTGTTATAAGCGGCGGGTCCATTATAATTTTGAGAGCTGATCATTTTATTTAGAAATCAGTTTAAATTTTTTTTAACGTTTTATGAGGTCTGTAAGACGGTGCTTTAGGAATTTAATAAATGTTGTTATCAGTAGGCTGTCCACATTATAATTTTGGGAGCGGTTCAAACTACTTATTTTATTTAGAAATACAGTTTCAATAAATATTTCACGTTGTATCAGATCTATCAGAAGGTTCTTTTGTAATTTAATAAATGTTGGTGGATGTTCCACATTCTAACTTTGGTAGGGGTTCAAACTGATCATTTTATTTAGAAATTATGTTTTATAAAATATTTAACGTTTCATCAGATCTATCAGATGGTGATATTGCAATTTAATAAATGTTGTTGTCTGTGGTAATTAACAAATGTTATTATAATTTCATTTAATTGTATAATTAAATGAAATTATAATGATAAATTGCTACATTAAAGAATTTCTATCTATTAGACATTATTCCCTCTGATCATTTAAAATATTTAAAATCTCTACAATAGAATCCAAAGAATTGAATACGTCTTAACAGTTTTGTCCTTACAATATAAATATAGAAGAATCATGGTACCCAAACCTTAGTATAAGCAAGACAGTGAATTACAGAATTACATGTAAGTATAAGTATTATTACAACTCTATTATTAATAAGTATTATGCATAAATTGTGTATTTGTGAGTTCATACAGAGTAAAGAAAAACCTATATGCATTAATTTACTTGCAGCACTTGTAACAGTCGGTTAATGTAAAACAAAAAGAATTAATACATATTGTATGTAGAGCCAAGTATAAGAACGTTGTACACTCTAACCAAAATAACAAGAGAAAAACAAATATAGTTATTCACTTAAAAAACCGAAAAGGAATTTATAGGATATGTATTTTACATATCTATCGAAAGAATTAGTATTAAATCGTGTTGTACGTGGGTTAATAAGTCAATATAATTTCTTGTAAATGTAGTTTAAAGCAATAATAAAAAAAAGCTGTTAAAACTTATTTCTTCTCAACATATGTCCATTTATTTAATTAGTTACGCAATTTCATATTAACTCAATTCATAATCTGATGAACGCAATTACAAAAATCTAAATGAGAAACGGTGTAGCACATAACTTCTTAAACCATAAATATTCGCATGAAAATCAAAATGATGTTATAAAACATCTCGTAAAAAATGGTAAAACACGAAAAATTAAAAATAGAATTGCGTTTATACGAAGTTGTGTAGATATGTAAGTAAAATATTGCAATCAATGGCAATGATAAGGCTCATACAATTTTACGAAAATAAAGAAAACATTTTTTGGAACAATTCGTTTTATTGGTTTTCAAAATATTCGCCTTATAACTTCAACCAAGTATCGAACCAAGTATCGTTCAAACCAAGTATTGAAACATGTTTTCCACTCTGAAGGTGGTATCTCGAGAATATGGTTTTGAAAGCTTCAACAGCTCCTAGGGATGATGAAAATCGCTGTTCAAGCTTATGCTTGACACTCGGAAACATAAAGAAGTTCTTAGGCGATAAATTAGTGAATACAAGCAATTAGAGGTTAATGTTTTTCTGACTTAAGAGGCGTTTTCCCCCTTCAGTCGAAATGCGTGAAACACATACAACAGCAAAATTTTAAAATTTTTAAACAAATTTTGAAAATACGTGGTAAGAAAAAACGTACGTGTAACAACAGTTTTATATGCGACTCATTAGATGCTGATCAGACCTATATTTTCACATAGTTTCTAGCCAGTATGCAAAAAATGTTGCTACGAGCTCAACACAAAACCGAGGAACGTGTTGTTGTCGCTTTATGTATTCGAAGACTTTTACAACGAAAAAAAATAAGGAGTCGATGTGGATACACCCATTAAATATGTGTAGAGTTGTAAAATGTCCTTTTGTAACCCTCTATGTACGAATTTTTTTAATTACTTCCGAATTTCTTTTAATGCGTGCCACATAGATTTCGGTGACTACAACTCAAACGTCAATGGCGATATACTTTCTAGATGTCTCATACAATTTCCCCTACAACGAATCCGAACCACAGACCCAACATTTTTTGGCCATCAAGGCATGTCCATTATTGACCATATAGTGGTCACGGAAAAACTCATACAAAATGTAAATTCCGAATGCTTTGCTGGAACGTCAATAACTTCAGATCATTACCCTCTGCTAGTAAAGTCTTCTTTTGACTCAACGCCACCTCCTCCGCCTTCACGAATATTAATTCGTGACTTCCAAAATGCCAACTGGCACCATTTTCAACAAAAAATTGCACAAAACAC
>WYDF02108244.1:0-10454 GCA_009867245.2 Adranes taylori
GTTTGTAATGAAAAGTTAGTTTCAATTATTATACAATTTTTGGTCACCTGTCTACAACAATTTTATACATTAGATATGAAACAAGAGTTTATTACGTAACATACTGGTTCTGAAATGATATTTATTACTTCTTTTATTATCCTTCTATTTATTTCATCAGCGCCAACAGAGTTTTAATTTTTTAATTTTAGTGTAATGTTATAAAGCTCCGCGTTTGTTATCGGATTTAAAAAAATACTTTTGCCGTGTATCGGAATTTTATTATTATGCTTTACGTCAGGTATTTTTTTAAAAGTGTTTTTAACGTTTTCGGAAAAGTATTCATTGAAATTATTCGCGATATCAGTAGCATTGACATTGATTTCAATTTTTTTTTGTTAAATGACATTGTTTCTGTTTTTATAAAATTCCAAACTGTTTTACTAATATTATCACTGGATTGTATTAAATTCTCGTAATATTTCTGTTTTTCTTGTATTAAAGCAGAGTTATATTTTTGTTTTGTTTTGTTGTACTGGTTTTGTAAGGTATCGTTGTGAAAAGAAATAATGTGTAATAAATCAAGTTCATATTTTAGCTGTGCTATGTAAGGGTTATATTTAGTGGTGTTATTTCTTTGCTTTGTAACACTTTTGTCGTTAAGTTTTATTTTAGGAAAGTGTATGTTATATAGTTCAAGAAATTTGTTTAGGAACGTATTAAATTAATTTTGTTTTCTTCTATTTGAGTTACAAAATTGAGTTATAACAGTGTGTAATGAGAAAGATAGAAACAAAAATCGTGTGGTTTAAAGAATAATTCAAAATAACTAAACTGTTTATCTATTTATTACAAATCACCTCGTCTAGGAAAACCATTGGAATAAAACAGAAATGGATTTTTTTCATGTCACTGTTTCCATCTGATTCTCCATCGTATAAAAGCGTTCACCGCACCGTATCGAAGACCGATTTCGGGGCATCTTTCAGCGCGCACGGCGTTATATTAACGGCGGCATATCAATCTTCAATCTGCACCCCACACAAAACCTCGTTAACTGTTTCACGAGAGAAAAAATTAAGGGAATGGGAATGAGAATGCGAAATGTTCCGCCCCATCATCGTTCCAGCAGCGAGAACACTGTGTATAAAAGATAATAAAGATAATTCGTTTAGCTGTGCATTATGTATGATTAGGAAATCTAATTATGACATTAAGCGTATTAGTGGGGAAGTTGTTATTTTAGCGTTTTCAATGCAATGATGATATAATCATCTAAAGTATTTCTAAACAAAAGCTTTTAAATGTTTATTAAGAGAATTTCTATTAGACATTATAATTCATTAGATATTATTATTCTTTATTGTATTAACGTAAGACAGTGCTCACACTTTATATAGTGCAATGCAGTGACATAAAGTGGAACATACGAGTAATGATCAAATAATACGTGGAATTATTTGTTTTCTCGAATAATCGTTATTTATTCCTCTATGTTATCAATGTCTCCCCCCCCCCCAAAGAAATCCCAATTGAAAATAATACACGTCTTCCAGCGTTTCTTCAACTCTTCGAAACAAGTTTGAAATTCAATTTTTGATAGGACGGTTAATTACTTTAACGATTCTGTCTTATTCTTTCTCATCTTCAGGAATAGAAAAAAAAAATCGCTGGGTGCCACATCAGGTGAGAAAAGTCGCAAGGGTGTGTTATCTCGTCACAAATTCAAAGATTTTCTTCGAATTGCTTTACTTAAACTCTAGCGTAAAACCATAAAGAACCATAACATTTGAACGGACTTGGCGAGCCTCTTGTCGGTCTTGGTTCTTCAGGAAGCTTCTATTGGGACAATTGAGCTTTAGTTTCGACGTCATATCCTTACACCAATTATAATTTGTTTAAGCAATTCTGGATTGTCGTGAACTTCATTAAGCAGCATCAATTCGATACTGCTTTTGATCGAAATTCAACCAGGGTGCTCATCATCAACCCTGGTACAATTCATAAACGCTTATTTTATTCGTAGAAAATTACCAAAAACAACATTTTACATTTCCAGCACTCTATTGCAGTTAAATTAATTCTTAACCCAAAACGGTCTACAAATTCTTTGTTCCATTGTTTTCACAAGAAAAAGATCGCCTTGACTCCAAATTACAAGGACCTTATTGACAGCTAGCAGTAAATTAAATAACTAATATGCCTGCAGTTGTGAATATATGTTTGAAGAAATATCTACCAACAGGAAACAACAAAAATTTTATAGTTGGACTTATACAATCAGAGAACTTTAAAAATTCCGCGTATTACCTGATCATATCTCGTATATTAAGAGTATTGAAAAAGCCTTTAATAAACTGTGGACCTGACAGTGACATTTAGAATTTAGAAACTTACAAATTTACAGACTTGGTATGGTTGTGATGATTAATTTAATAAATAAACCTCTGGCTTTCGCTTTGTAAGTATCTTCGCAAAATTTCAAAATTTGGAGCTACGCAGCAACAATGCAGACCCTGTTTTCTTCCCCTACCCAAGACAAGTATACCATTCATGCAAATGCTTGCATACAAAATGCAACAGATTTTTGTTGACAAGATAACGTAAATTTACTATCAATACAAGTCAAGATAAAGATCGTCAAGTATCAATATAGTCAAGAAGATTGTTCTGATGAAGATTGTTCTAGGATATAAAAGTAGTAAAAAAAACTTTTTGTCTGATCGACTATAATTTCTCTATAACATATTGCAATATGACTCAATTAATATATTTGATGTTCTTTCAAATTGGGCTGACTTTTCAAATGCGGCCCATTATATAACAAAGCTATGTACGTAAATATATATAGATTGCAATACAAAGCAACAGATTTCGTAGGAGGCAAGCGTTAATTTGTTTTGTGTTTGAGCTTGCTTAACCTGGATTTTATTGTTTTTAATATTTATAACTCATTATTGATCCTAATTCGCGCTTGTTATTTTCGACTGACATTTTTCTGTTTGATTCTAATTATAGTGCAAGAAAATTTAGAACGAATGTAGCGAACTAAATTATTACAAATTTGATAAATGAAATGATTAATTGACGACGGAGAAATTGTTAGGTTTGACCATTGGATTTGAAGCTGGTGCCGCCGAAAATCTCCTGGAAGAGACGACGACGACGTTCTTCTGGCGTGACTGAATATAACCATCCCTTGCCCGGTGTTGGTGGTAACAAGACGTCTCCGGGTGCTGTCGGAAGCAGTGATGAACCTGGTGGCGTCCAAAGATCGGCTCGGTGTCGACCAAGTATCGTGGTGTTCTCGGAGAACGTTGCTTGATTGGTATCTCGGGTGTGATATCTCGGCTTCCTCTACGGGCGAGGAAAGCTTTATGTAAGTCTTCTCTCTTCTTCTGCTGGCGTCCTCCTCGCTTTCTCATTAATGTCGTAGATGTACGGAGAGGGTAATAAAATGTGCATATGAGTGAGAGAATAGAATTGAAGAATTAAAAATATGATGGATCGAAAGATTACTACCGAAATATTTAGGAGTGTATGTCTTGTTTAGCTGATTTTTCTTGTGTGAAACTTATTGTTGACGGTGTGAATTTAATTTTTTCTTAGTTTGAAGCATATAAATGATTTTTACTGGAGGCGCTTACTTTGCGTCCAAACAGATTTAGGACTGCGAAATATAACTCACTCTGCAGAATAAGTATGTAGCTTATTGGAGTGTTATTACTGATAGAACTATGCGAAAACTGCCACTCATGGTCAACAGAAACAAGACATAAAATGGCTTTTTAGATGAAATTAGAGAATTTTGGTGTCTGGCTTAGCCAGTGGGAGTTCTAGATGCTGACGGTGGTGACTAGGCAGGGCTTAGTCGAAATTTCTGCTAAAATTATTAGGAAGGGAGAATTTTCCTCGAATCGGAGACGTTTGTTTAACTGTTGCGAATTTTAAAGTATAATGTCGCACAACATCTCTGCCAATATTTTATGACTGTGTACTTCTAGGACAGGGAGCCCTTCAATGAAATTTTACGCCAGACGACTCTCCACTAGAGGAAGTTACGCAAAGTTCAATAAACCCACTAAGAGTCGTTTATTGCAAAATCGGAGTTGCTTATTCTAAAACTAAATTCGCAAGAGCGAAACTCTATAATAAAAAAATTGCGTGGGAAGAGCAAGCGCCATAAATGAGCACGAAACATATGTCGCTCTCTTGATATGTACTATTTTCGCTTGTATTCTAGATTCGATGCAAAAGCACAAAAGACATGAGAAACATCTGTTTAAAACAAGAGGCAATAAAAGGCCTTAATCCCTTCTGACATGTATTCTTCACAATACAACAAAAAGGAAAGTCATCAAAAGCGAGCGGTATATTCTCCGTCCCGCACTTTCGCTGCTGACTCCAACACAAGAGAATGCAGACGTTCTAGGTAGTTTGCGGCAGTTGACTCCAACTCCCATTTCAAATACAACTTCATTAAAAGCTAATTACAACTACAATTTAATTAAACTAATATTAACTTAACTATTATTAATCAAGATCCCAAACTAAATCCAATTCTTAACCCCCGTCGTCCCAGTCAATACAACTCAGCTTATTTTCATCTTAGGTGAAGGTAAGGCTATGTCTCTGCCCTTTTACTCCCAATATCCCTGTCCTTCTTCTACCTTCTCCATTCACTTTAAGTCCCTTCACTTTCTCTTATGTCTACCCTCTTCTCCCTTGCCCTCTTCTGCCTTCGCACTTCATGCCCCAAATCTTCTCCCTCTTCCAATTTCCCTACTTCCCTCACCTTCTATAATCCCTTTTTACTCTCTATTTTCTTTGCATTAACCTTTACTTCCACACACTACTAGTAATCCTTTTCTTAATCCCCACACCTATCTCCCTTTTTTCTTTATTTCATTAACCACTTTTTCCACGATACTCCTTCCGCTCCCATCCTGTCCCATACATCTCCTCCAATTCTCTACCCCCACACTCTATCATCTATTGCCCCATCTATTGCCCCGTTCTTCACTCCCACACCTGATCCTGTTACTGTTTACTTGTTACAAAATTAATCAAAACAGGATCGTAATTTGCTTATAACTATTATCCTGCTTTTTATATTTTATTCTGTTTGTAACGTAATTTGCTCTTGCATGAGATTCAGGGTTGGGTTAGGAATTCGTTTGTTCTAATTTATATAACAAAGTACGTAGTTTCTTATATGATAAACACAGAAAGGCAATAACAACTTTAAATAGTTTGGTTTATTGTTCTAGTATTTATAACTGCAAATATATAACTCGAATCGCGATTTTAAATGACTGACAATAATATTGATGCCAAATATAATTCAAAATTTGTTAGGCTGGTCCAGTTTTCTTCTTCCATTAAAAAACAATTAAGCGAATAAAGAGTGACGAACTAAATATGATTATATATATTATATTGTATTAGATTTATTCCTATATGTGTACGGCTCTGGAATGAACTTCTCCTCTGTACCAACGGCATTGAAGTTGACTGGATTAAATAAATGATTCTTGGTTGAATAGTACGTAGATGATGATCGAATGGAGCATTGGCGATGCAGAACCTTATCGATGCGCTGTTGGAATAGGATTTTCGTAGATATGCGCGCAGATGTAGAAATGCATTGAAACGTTATGATAATTTGGTTTTTGTTGATGAATAATGATGCTGAGGATATTCACTAATAATTTGCGTTGACGGAATGAATTTGGCCTCTGTGAAGTACTTAAACTGGCGTCGATAATGTTCCTTGTCCCCTCGACTGGTTGGTGCTCACTAGGCAAGGTCTTCTTCTTGTGTTGCTCTCCATAATTTTCACCGATGTGAAGGACGATGGGAAATAATAAGAGAAGAAAAAAATGATAATGATTTGGGAATCGAACGATTCTGCAAAAATTGTGTAGTCTAATATTTAACCTTTTATTTGTTACGTAGAAGTTTCGTAGAATTTTATTTTTGCTGAATTTTATTTTTTGACTTATTATATTCGTAGATTAATATATTGTTGAAATATTTGATATTATATTTGATATTTTACTGTAACGCTTTAAGATCAGATCAACACTGGCTGCGAACATTCTCGCTGACCAAAAGGAATTGACTAGGTCTTGATTCAGAATTAAAGCTTTGGACTAGTGCGATTGGGTTTTCGTAGCCATCCAAAGACAACAACTCGAAAATTGAGTCTAATTGGATTCTGGCTGGAAGGCTCCCTTTTATGCGAATTTTCTGGCAAGGGACGTATTACTAATATGACGACGTACCTAATATCGAACGTATTATTACCCAAACTTCTCCTTGAGTGTTGTGCACATATTATAGTAATGGGAAATGTTAGACAATCAAAGTTCTCAAGATTTCATAAATAGTTAAATTTTCCAAGGAGCTAGGCTTAAATTAATAAAGCATTGAAAGAAAATTATCGTATCAAATTCAAAAGATTCTACTGTATTGGTTCAAAGTAGGCAAACTCTTGAAAGCAAGAACGCTCCACAAATAGGAATCAAGTTCTACCACAGTTATATATAATTAGCTTTGTTTCACGTATTCTATTAGAGAATGAATTCGTAAGGTTATACCCACAGAAAAGATAGTATCCTTACATACTCTCAGGTTTATATGGATAGAAGATTAGTCTATAAATGGAATAATGAGACATCGCCTGATAGTCAACTTTGCAGCTGCCAGCATAGGTGCAGTTTGGGGTACCTTTCGGCTAAAAGCAATTGGGGCTCGACCGACGCGTCACTGAACGTACCCCGACAAGGTAATAGTTCTAGCTATTTAGAGAATGTTCTAGAACTTTCTAGAATTTGAATTAGGATAGGAAATAGAGCGCTAACTAATTACATGCACTGTGTTTCGATGTCGCGAGTCACCGAAGGCGGGGATTTAATGGCCTCTTGTTTCAACGGCTCTCAGACCAACTTTTGTTTCACGAAGATATAAGGCTGAATGCCAGTCAATCTTGGCCATTATTTTTCCAGTTGTCAATTAGACTTTGTCAATTTATTTTTATTATTCAGACTAGAGAAATGTTCGCTACCGAACAGTAGTATATCATTTAAGTTAGACGTTTAATTTATATTTGATTATTGCACAATAGATCTTGAGTTGTGATGCAATCATGGGAAATAAATATGCTGTACTTCTAATAATTTTTATGTAGAAACCAACTTTAAAATAAATGCAGGCATTACTGTTAGTAAATCATTAACCGTAAACCGTTTCTGCACTTCGAACATCTTCTGTTAGAATAGAGTTGCGAATTAATTTAAAACGTTTAAGGTGTGTTTAATTACTATTTATCGAAACTAAATTCAATCTATACATTTACTGTGATATCGGACCCTTATTAATTCAATTAATTAATAATCGCAATAAGCAATTCCTTAATAAATCATAAATTAAATGAGATCATCTAATAATATATATCTAAATTGACTAATTTATTTCATCGAAGAAATATAAAATCTATAACTAAATGTAATCTAATATGTAGTCATTCAAAAACTAATAAAATCATCCTGCATAATCTTAATATGTAAATAAAAGCCAGAAAGAAAGCAGTTGAGGTGCAAGATCGTCAGTTCCTACAACCTACACACATCTATACATTTAAAAAAACGTTAGACTAGCTACGCATCAATAGAAAGCCAGCGGCATATGAACATGGTAAAAGCTTTGTACTTACCGAAACAACGAGAGGTTTCCTTTCATCTAATTAGTCATATATTTTAAGATCTACGATTTACGTATTTATTTTACGATATGTAGTTTTTTTTATGAACCGACTGTTTTAACGTATATTTTTCCATTGTCAGATTATGCAAGTTTAGACAGGAAATTTCATCCTATTACAATTCTATGAATGACGGTTAAGCTTTATACCCCTTTGGCGCTTATCAATCGATTGGATATTGTTTTAACGTATTTTTGAGGGAGGCGTTTTTCTATGAGATACTTTGATATTTTGACGCATCAAGCTATTATTTCCACCTCTGGTGTGACCCACCACTTTTAGAAGCTACCACCACTTGCATTTTCACTAGATAACTGTCAACGAAATAATGCAACTTTGATCCTTAAATTTTCTTAACGTATCAGGAAGAGACTTTTGGATGGTCGGAAGTATAACCTTCCTAAAAATTTGTAGCAGAGTATTCTTTCACACTCCGCCTGTTTTGCGGCAGACACCGTCGAAAACAATCGGCTTAAGCAACAAGCCACAGCTCAATGGATCCATCAGGAGCAGCTTTCTTCCCAGAAAATTCGCATAAAAGGAGCCATGCAGGCCAGTGATCCAGTAGACGTTGTCGAGTTTTTGTCTTTGGACCAAGTCAATTACTTTATTATACAGATTAGATCAAACGAATTGCTAACCCAACCCTGAATCTCATGCTAGAGCAATTTATGCTACAAACAGTATAAAATATAAAAACCAGTAACAACTGTAGTTTATTTACTTGAATTTGATAAAATTAAATATTTATTTCACGTATGTACTAATAAGTTGTTGATTTATAATAGAATTTTTAAAGTGATTGCTAGTTTCATTTCTTTTAGTGATCGGAGGGCATTAGAAGTAAATAATACAATTGTTGTTGACTGTGTTAGCAGCACAGAACTCTACATACATTACAGCAGTTTGTACATTAAGTGTATCAAAGGTTCTCGAATCAAAATAGATTCAGCTTTAGCCTAGTTCATAAAACTCCCCTAAATGGTTACAAGTAAAATTTTCCATTCTGAATATCTCGCAGTCTGGTTTGCGAAGCCTGGTCTCAAAAGACTTTATTTCATGAAAACATAACCTTTTATATTAGCTGAAAGTCCTTTGAAATAGATAATGTTCTTATAGGTCCTCATTTGGAATTTCACAATTCTTATCTTAAAGTTTTAACAAAATATCTATGTTAGGTAAAAATTGTTGGTAAATAAATGTGTATTATTACATATAACATTATTTCAAAATGTAAAAATGATTAAGAAATATTTCTACTAAAAAATTAATATGTTGAGTGTACAAGATATAATAAAGAAGATACAAGATATAATTTAACAGAGAAATAAAAAAATAAAATAAACTCACCGTAAATCTCCTACACCAGACAGACAGCCATCTGATGTCCTTGATCCGTTTCCCCATCGGCAGCCGTAGGATAATATCGGCATTGTTATAAGCCCTTAAGACCGGTGGATCTCTAAAACACAACAACCAGAGAAGAGAAAACCCGTTAGCGAGTATTAACGTTGAGTTGCTCTCGGCTTAATCGAGCAAATTGTTTTCGTTTTTCTACACGCTTTGCTTTTTGTTTTATTCGTTCGGATTTTATTCGTGTTGTTTCCAATTTTTTCTTTCTTATTATGGAATTTACGACTAGTTATTGATAGTTATCAATAGATTTGAGAATTATTTAAAATTTCATAGCTACGGGTTTATTTAATTAGTTATATAAAATTTTGATAAAATATTAAAAAGAATCTAAACTTAATTTGTTATAAACTCAGCAAATCATATATTCGATTACAAATTCTAATATCATTCTAAAAATCAAAAATACTAAAATAAAAAAGATACAGATCTAGACTAAAACAAAATCGAAAATACTACAGGAAAAATAATAAAGTAAATGGATTAATCAATAAATCAAAAAACAACGCTATGTCAAACGAAATCAACAATATTCAATCTGAACATAATAATTTTACAACTCTATCTAAGGATATGTTTATGGAACAAGAATGTGTAAGAGCCATAGTAATAACATTCAAGTACATTACAAAGAGGAGTTCTTACATTTCTAAAACTATATGTTTGTCATTCAGTGTTTTGAGTATGAAGTAGATTCCATTTTTATTATATTCTTTACTTTTCAAAATAACAATCAAACATTTGCCATTATGTAACAATATCATACTGAAATTGTTACATAATGGCAAACGTTTGATTGTTAGTTTTAGAATTTTTGATTATAATATGAAGAAACAAGTCTGTGAATTCATTGAAACAACCTGTTTCATATTATCTAATCAATATAGTTTCACCAAGAACTTATCGACTTCAGATGCAGTCAACAACTGACTTGAAGGTAGCCTTATAAGAGGGAAGATTATAGGGCCTCTTACTCATAGAGACATAATAGTTAATTAAGTATTTTCGTAATCTATATATATATTTATATATATATATATATATATATATATAAATCAATGTAAGGATGTGTGTATGTCTGTATATATGTATGTCCTTTATGCCTGGCTACACCATACATTCGATCTACATGAAATTTTAGGAATTTGTTGAGTACACTCCCGGGAAGGTTTCAATGAAATTAGTTTTTTAAAATTTTATACAGGAGCAAAGATACAGGTTCCGCAATGTTTCCTTACAGATAGATAGGAAATATTTTTAACACATTATTTAGTGGTTTAAGGTTATCCATTTTCCA
>WYDF02108266.1:0-10454 GCA_009867245.2 Adranes taylori
GGAATTTTATAGTGACCCCAAGCAAGAGTAGAGATCCCATTCGGACAAATGTATCTTTTGTCATCATTGGATGAAAGGGCCAACTTATTTTGAGTTTGATCTTCAGAAACCAAACTGAGGTATATATAAATTATAATTAAAATAACGCGTATTTCAAACTACATAGTAACGGCTATAATTCTAATATAATAATGAATGCAAAAATTTCTTTTATAAGGAACTAGCATATTTCGCTAGTGAAAATGATGTCATAACTAATATGGCGCTGGCAAATTTTTTAATATATATGAAACAATATTATTAAAATATTGACCAATCTATGATCAGTAAAATTGGTCGTAGCCTTTATTTGAAATATTATATATTTTTACAATGTTTTTGTTTTACACTAAACAATTAAAATAATTAACGTAGACTACTTCCAAACACTTATGTTAAAACGTGTGTATAGCTTATTAAATATAATGGAATTATATACCGGGTCCATCCATAACTTACGCCTATGTACATTTATATAGGCAGATAAGTACAAGCCATTTAAAAGGATTAATGTAAATAAAATGATTATTAAGAATCTTACTGAGAAAATAAGAAACGTTAATGTGATAATTTCTGTTTCAGCATGTTGTAGTTTAGCCAAATATCTATTATCATTAAAAACACTCCAAGATTATTTCGGCAAGTACAGCAAACAGTATGAAGCGTTCAAACAAGAATTCGTGTTATTGAAAAGTAACTTGGAACAACCGAGCATATTAAAAATGGCAAAGGTAAATTAAATTATATTTTCAATTTCATTTTTCAAATTTATGTCGTTCGATAATTTATTAATCTAAAAATATATGTATCTTTCATATACTATATACGTACAGGTATAGGATTAATGCTTAGAACATGTTTTTTATTTTACCTTAGTACCTCTCTTGTACTCATATCACTACAACCCGGTCATACGTAATTTAAAGAGGGGTTAATAAACAATTTACCGCAAAAAGACATTTAAACAAATGTTCGTTGAAAAATTTAAAAGAGCTTATATTTGAATATATGCAAGAGCGTATGCAGGTACGTATGGTTGTATATTTGAAGATTATCTTTAAACTATTGGACCGATCAGGATGAAATTTCATATGCAGGTGCACAAGATTTTTGCGCAAAAGTGATACATATTCTGTACCTTGTTATTTTGGATTTTAAATAAAATGATAGCTCACTCGGCAAGATTAAAAATATAACGTTAGGGGAATTTGACAGATGATTTGATACTCTACATTTTTTATTTGAAAATTTTTTTGAAACAACCAACATGGACGTAGTTAAATGTTTTTGAGAACAATGGTAATTGGTAAAATCTGCAAAGCCCATCTATTGTACCTTTCTCGGTTCGATGAGAACGTACAAGTCCATATGTTGGATCGTTAGATCGGGCTTGAATACAACTATGGTACGGAAGGATCGCATTGTTTCGAAAATATATTTACAGGGTAAAAATGGGAAAAAACTGGAGCAAGTGGCCTTTCGAGCAGGCAGTTGGAGCAGCTGGAGCAGGTGGCTTTGATTAACACTTGTTTTTTTTTTCGACTATATGGAAACTTCTGGGATGGACGTGCGGCACATATTTGAATGAAAAGCTTCTTTTAGGACGTTACGAAAAAATAGTGAACGAAATGTGTACGAGTATTAATTTTTGAATTTTGATTTTTTTTTCGAATTTTTTTAAATTTTCGTATCACTACGTAAAATCATATAGTATCATTCTATAATTTTAGTATGATTCTACAGGACATTTTTATTTATAGCTCTTGAACGAGTGGAGATATCATCATGAAATTCAGATATGTTATGCAAGATACCATATGCTTTCGTTTATATGTAAATATAGTTTTGTACATGTTTATTCCAAAAAAAAAAAACAGGGCACTACATATATTGACCCGCAGGTTTTGTGCACATTCCACTAATATTGTAATTGACGTGGAAAGTGTACAGATAAGCATATTTTATAATCATAAAAAGGTACAGTATTAGTTTTCGACAAAACTTATGCTATACAGAGACTTTTAAAATATCTGGACTCAAAACTGTTGAAACACTTGGTTCACCCCAATTTTTAACAAATCTTACGTTTTGCTAATACTTATATAATTTAAACAAGGAAAGCATCATTTTACGCGTTTTTATAAAAAGTAAAAATTGTCCTATTTTTTACGTCCTAATTCTACGTTGATTGTGATGGAGTCTTGCCGTAAAAATTCCTTAATTCGGGTCCTTTGGGCTCAATTTGGAATACAATGGACACGGAAAAACAGCCTAAAAATGGTCGACATCGTTTTAAAAACTTTACGACCCATTTTCTCGAAAGCTGTAATTTTTTTATAGTTCCTTTCATATTTAGGTAATGAAGTGGGTTTCAAAAAAAAAACAGACACAGAATCTTGGGAGTAATATGACCTTGAAAAAAAACCTTTACTACTTTAAATATCTCGGTTCCTATGAAAGCTGAAAAATGAAACTGGTGGTACATATAGAGACTAAGGGCCTCCATTTTGCAAATATGAACAATTGAATACACTCAACAAATTTGGGCAATGAAATTGTTTCAAAGATATAGCCCCTAACATCTTAAGAACTCTCCATTGGTTTTCATGGTAACCGAGAGTCAAGTTTTTAAATATTTGGATGATGTTTTAACTCGAAGTTAAACCCGTATTAGATGAGGTTCTCCTGTATTACAATATCGTATACTAATACTAATATCGTATTAATTAATTGATTACATTGTCGAATATAGACGGATATCCTTGCTTCTACCCTCTATTAACTCTAAACCATCCTGACTCACATTTGCCCACTCTCACCCTCACATTTGTCCACTCTCATCCGAACCCTCATACAAACTTCTTACCCTATTACACATCCTTTCTGAAATCCCAGCTTCCTTCATTTTCATCCAACGTTACTTTCTCACGATTCTGTCAAACACCGCCTTCAACTACACAAAAACTAAGTATAACCTCTTACCTCTGTTTAACTCCTGATTTATAATATAATTTATAGTGATTATATTATCAGCAGTACCCCTATCCCTAACAAATCCTGACTGCGTGATTGAAAATATCATTTTTTCTGTTATTTCCTCATCTAATTTCTTATTTAAAATTTTTGCATATATCCTATAAACCCCATTCATCAACGTTATTCCCCTATAACTATTCACATCCTTCATATCTCCCTTCTTATATACAGGAATTATTTCTCCTCTTGTCCAATCCTCAAACACTCTCTCATCCCCATGTAAACCTCATTAATACACCTTGCCAATGCACTCATACCATCGTCATTCAAATTCCTCCATACGTCAACAGGCACCCTATCCGGCCCAGCTGTACCCCCTTTCTTTATATTCAATAACACCTCCATCACGTCCTCTTCACTTATGATTTCTTCTGAGCTTTCTACACATTCCAGTTCCCCTTCTTCATCAATTAATACCTCTCTGCATATTTTTCCCAATCACATAATTTCAGCTCGTTTCTCTCCCCTCTCTTCCTCCTACATGTTCTTCTCTCCCTTAGAAATCTCTATACCTCATATTCACTTCGCGAACTATTTATCTCCTCCCTCTCTTCCGCTTGCCTCTCTCTCTCCTACATCTTCTTCCTTCTCTCTTCAAAGTTTACTTCGCCTGCCTATACTCATCCCAAGATCTTTTAACACATCTTTCTTCCCTGAGCACTTTCCTAACCTTTTTTTCTCCCTTTTCCATCTATTATCGGACACTATACCTGTCTCCCTATATTACGTTGCTTTAATACTCTTTCTTATTTCAAGATTTCCTTGTATTACATCAATCATATCATTCATACTTTCCACATCATTCCATATTATTCCCTCCATCTTTCCTTGTGCTTTATTTTTCCTTTTCGTTCCACACATATACATTTTCTTCTTCATTTAAATCTTCATATTCACTAACCCCCTCATCTCTATTTAATTCGACACTGATTCTAAAGTAAATTGGTCCGACTTGACCCTGCCACCCATTCTCATACTTATTAGATTCTCCCCCACTCTTCCATTCATTATCATGTAATTATCACGAGCCTCCGACTGTGCCCTCTAAAAGTCAGCTCTGCATTCGTATCCTTCCACGCATCCATGTTTTTCTTAAATCTCTATAAAATTATTCATTTACAATTGTACGTGGAAAATTATTTTAAGGAAGATGAAACTCATTTGATATGTGGAACCGACCAAAACGGTACAAGTTTATATATAAAATTCACGACACGAAGTGAAAATATTGCTGAAATTATAGTACAAATTAAATTGCCAAATGGAGAAATTTACGTATTACCAAGTAAGTAGCACTTTCTGATAATTAAAATTTCAATACAAATAAAATTAAGTCAAATTTATGGAAAAGCGTTTTCGAGCAATTAGGATAATAAATAAATTGCTCAATATTCATAATGGAGTTTATTAAAAACAAACTTGGGCGAAACGAATAGTTCTAAAAATTCAAATCTATTGAATTCATTGTCAGTTTTTGGATGATGTTTGGAAAACATGATCAAAAATGAGATTCATGAATTCCTTCATTACCTACTATTAGAAACAATACTGAAATAGATATAGAGTTCATGATAAACTTTCCGATTAAATTAGAACCTGTTTCTTCAACAGAATTAAATTATATAGATAATCCGACAGAATGTCAGTTGATCATTTTAATGAATGTAATGATGAAAGTATAGAAAACATACAATTTAAAAATTTACAAAATGTAAGATTAGGACATATGAATGACGAAGCACGTCAAGCTATTGAAAGTTTTTATTTAGAAAATAACGATATCTTTTATTGCCCTGCTGTACCACTCACTTTTACAAACCAAATCCTATTTTCAAAAAATCTTACCGTTTACCTGAATCACAAAGAGAAGAAGTCAAAAGACATATAGATCATCTTCTAAACCAGAAAATTATCAGACTATCATGTTCACCATGGCCTGGTCCAGTTATAGTAGTACCCAAGAAACTAGATCAGTCTTTAATACCTAAATCCCTTTATCCAATAATAATTGACTATAGGGGCCTTAATAATTATTAAGGATACTGTGCAATTGAAGCTATAAGGATAGACTTCAATTTCAAAAAGATGGGACGAATTATATACCCCCGTACAGATAAAATCATATGTGTAATTAAGTTAGACAATAGTAAATGAGCATTGTTTAAATAAATTATTTTCAATTCGAGTCAATTCGTGGTATGTAGACGCGGACGATCATGCAGCGGACGCTTTGAGAAGCAAACCAAGAACCGGCTGCAACGGTATCGCTCACAGCCTCATAATACAGTCCATTTTGTAATTCAGATATTTTTCCTTTAAGCCTATATACGAGGAAACAAAATTAATTAGAGAAAAGGTTTTTGTTTTCTATTTGTTAGTGTATTATTATTATTATTTTCCTTCTTTTGTTTACATTGATTTAATTTATGTGTAAATTTATGTTATTTTGTAAAAATGCCAATAAAAGTTGTTTATTATAGACATTAATAATTTTTCATTCTGCTTTAGGTGAACCAAATGTCCATATTTGTCGTTTAAGAAAAAATGAATGGAAATCCAAAGAATTAGCCATATTCGTCTTGACCAAATATGAAAAATATCGAATAGTTTTCAATGGATTTATGAAATGCATAACAAGTGACTGTGCTAGATATGTCAATGTTAAATTTAACTTTATGTAAGTACCATTTTGTAGTTTTTATTTAATTTTATTAATTATTGTGATTTCTAGATGGACATGTGCTGACAAACCACTGTTTTATCCAAATGATTTTGAAAAATGTATATTCCGAAAACCTATTACCGTCACGACTGCACCAAGAATGGATTGGTTGAAATTACTGTAAGTATTTTAATTATCTTATAGAAACTGTTTAAAAATTAAAGAACCACTGTGTATAAAGTTTTTGATTACTTATCTATTTTCATAAAAATTCTATTTATTATTTATAAAATGTTTATAAGTTTAATTCTACTCTTCTAATTCAAACAAATATAGAGGTGATCGTTGTGGATATGAACAATTTGGTTCAATGTTTGGTGATATAACAATTAGTAATCAACGAAAAGTGGATAATATATTGATGTCTGGATGTCGTACCTTAACATCAGGTACAACGAAACGAATTGATACCAACAATGATATTCGTCTATTATTAGTATCTGATGATGGTACAGTTATCAGTATTATATGCTCTTTAAAGGAAAATGAACATTTTATGTAAGAACTTCGCATGTTTTATACTCAAAACGTACACTATACGATACACTATTGACACGTTCTTCTTTCGTGACAATGTAGAGGGGTGAGTGGTTACTAGATAAATTAGTTTCCACATAAGTATCAAAAAGGATCTAAAATATCGATGTGACATAGTAAGAGGGAATCCCTTTAGTGAGGTGACTCATGCCCTAGGGGATTTTTGTAGCTACCTCTTCATATAATAGCTACAAAATGCGATTCACTTTAATATCTACTTTAATGTACCTACTACTGAATGTAGTAGGTACGGAAACTGTATAATCCACAGTTTCCAACGTGTTTAGAATAAACTTTGCCATTAGTAGGGTTAGGTGTACATTTGTTATTTAATTCTACGAGATCGACCACAAATTAAACTAAACCCTGCGCAGTCCTATCACCGACAAATCGTCTCTATTAGTTAAGGATGTTAAATAAAAGAAATGCATAAACTTAACGAAATGTATTGAGAATTATTTAGGAAATGCGTACATGCAACTAAAATTATAATTCGTGCATTCAAAATAAATAACGCCATACCAAAATAAGAAAATAAAATGTGTTCAATTGTGTTCAATTATTACGTGTAAGATGAACATGGCATTTAGGTTCGTCAAATAGATTTCCAAATTATTTATAAAATTATTCTACTCACAGTTTCTGTGTTTCCTACCATCATTAACTTAATTTAGATCACGCACTGTTATCTTATAAATTAATTTTAATTTATCTCGATAAATAAACTTGTTTCCTGATCAATTTAATTTATTTTATTTGAAGAATTCAAACTTAAAGGAATTATTCATGATTTAATTTGAAATTAATTATAACTTATTTTCAAAACTCTGACCGATAAGGGTTTATCCTATAATCAACTAGTATCCCCTCTGTGGGACCTGTGTAGCTTTTATTCATTTCTTTGGCCAGCTTATGTCCTACTAAGATTACGATCGACATCTCTCACTACTTTGCCCGCTCTAATGTTCAATTTGCATTAATCTAATGTATTCACCTGAAATCTACTTCTTCTAATTGCTATCGCCATGATTAATGTAAATCCAATCAGATATGTTTTCTTCACTCATTCCTATAGAGTATAATACGGTACACTTTCAGTAACTCTTGATTGATTCCCAATAAGTTCTATTTACTGTATATGCGTTGTGTAGAAAAGCATTTGTTTACGATTTAATTAAATACAATAGGGTTCAATCAACGATCAGTGACTTTTCTACATTTTAATTGTAAAATTTATTTATGCTAAAATTACCGTAGGCGACTGCCTCTTTTTTCCCAACTAAAATAATGATCAAGAAACACTATGTAGTTCAGTAGTTTAGAAGTTTTGCCTTTAACTAAAAATTAGTGACAAGAATAAATTCAAAATTAAATAAATTTTGTTTGAAAATTTCAAACTAGCTAATAAATATAAATATAATTGAAACTTACATATGAGCAGCAGACATCACGACATCACCTCTCTTTAATTTTATTTTTATAATGGTTTTGGCAAAACAATAGTTTCCAAAAAAAATTTTATAATGGTTTTGGACAAACTATTAAATTTGGGCAAAACATGTTTTATTTAAATTAATTAAATAGAGAAAACTTCATTTTCTTAAAAAATAGCTTTTTTAAAAATATTTAAAATTATTCTTTTATAGTTAAAAAATTAAATAGTTTCTAGTTTCTAAAAATTTTTAGATTCCAAAATAAAATTTTTACAATTGGCAAATATTGTTTTATATTTATTCCAAAAAAAATTACAATGGTCAAAAAATTTTTTTTACTTTTCACTTTCTAAAAAAATTTATAATGGTTTTCGGTGAACTATTAAATTTGGGATCAATTTTTCTTACGAAAGAAAAACAAATTTTAAGGAATTTGTTAATAATTAAATAGAAAACAAGTTTTAATATTCCTTTACAGAATTTGCTTTTCTAAAAATATTTAAAATAATTTTTTATATTTAAAATTATTATATTTAAAATTATTAAATTTTTTAATTTTTAGATTCGAAAATAAAATTTTTACAATGCTCAAAATAAATAATTTTTAGTTTCTAAAAAAATGTTATAATGGTTTCGGGCAAACAATTAAATTCGGGCAAATCAATTTTTTTCGAGACAAATTAAAAGTATTTTTTAACGGAAATTTTTTTAACTAATTAAATAGAGGAAAAAGTTTGATTTTCTTAAAAAATTTGCTTTTTCAAAAATATTAAAAAAAAATTCTAGTTAAAAATTTTAAAAAAATTTAAGTAATTATTTTTTGTCAGTTTTTACTTTCTAAAAATTTTTTTATAATGGTTTTGGGCAAACAACTAAATTTAAAAATTTTTAGGATAAAAAAAAATTAATTACAATGTTCTGCTTCCCCTACAATGGCTTTCAGCCGAAAGATACCTGCCAAGAGCTGTTCCTGTAGTTTCTACAAATTGCCCCTCTAATATTCTAAACCTTTAAACTATCGCTAGCATATCCTGTACTCAATTTTCCACTCTTACAACAACTGTCGCAAAACAGCTCACAGCTGGCGTTTGTCTTGCTTTATCCCACTTGATATGCTTTAAATCACGCCTAAATCATGACTTTTTACCGTCTTACGCTGCTGCGTATCCCATTTTATATCTTACCCACATCTACAAAGCTCAGTTGATCTAATAATTCGCAGAGACAATCATAAATGATATATAATAATATTTAATATTACGCTAGATAACTACAATGAATTAATTGCCCCCCTTTGAAAATTTTAATTTAAATACTAATGATGAAGTTATTTTAATATGACACGTATTAATTAATGTAAAATGTTTCAACTTCCACAATTAATTAAATTGTTAAAGACAATGCTAAAGAATTCCAATATTTCATAGAATTTTGCCATTTGAATGATTTAGATAACTACTGAATATTAAAAGTAAGTAAAGTGGATGCAGTAGAACATCGAACGAAATTAAAATGGATTTCTTTTTTCCGCTTAAATTGCCCCTATCTCGAAAGACTTTCGACCCTGAAAGTCAAAACTCCTAATCAATATTTAAAAGAAAGCTAGATTCAAATTACAATGATCGAATTTGACTAAACTTGACTAGAATAAACTCCTCAAAACATGAAGCTATATGTTTTGAATTTTACACAAACAATATAACTGATTTTATTTGTTGTTATACTACACAAACGAATAAAAATAAATTAAGAACTTTTCCCGCGACACTCGTATTTAAAAAAATAAATAGTAAAGAATATAACTTCGGTATATTAAAGAAATAAAATATTAAATTATATTTTCGACCCCTTTTGATAGTTGGGTGGGTTCATTTAATAAAGTGAAACTAACTCATCTAGTAACCACTCACCCCTCTATATTGTCACAAAAAAATCGCGTGACACTATACTGTACAGCAGAGGTCGGCAACCTTTTTCGGACGGTGGGCCATTTTCAAAATAAATTTTTTATGTGGGCCGCACATTCAAATGTCACTTAAATAGTACTTTTATATCATATACGAGTATAAATATTAGTGCTTTGGTGGGCCGCGCAAAAAGTTGCAAAGGGCCGCAGGTTGCCGACCTCTGCTGTACAGTATTAAACTATATAAACAATATTGTGTTTTTAGATTAAAATATGGTAGCGTTTTCTACAGCAATATGACTTTATATACAATAACTGAAACAAATCTGAATTTGTTTAATTTTGATGAAGCACATAAATTTCTGCAAACATTCTCATTTCACGTAACAAGTAAGTGACTTGATTTATTCACACATATTGATGTAAGTTGATGAACGCAATACATTTTTAGCTAAACGTTCAACTCTAAAATGTACTGTACATTTTTATATCACGCATTATGCTATAGCGGATTGCGATGCTGTACATGGTTGGAGAGAAATGATAACCGACGGTGAATGTAGTATTAATGGTAAAAAAGGCAGATTTTTAGCAAGTTTTTGGAACTCGAAAGAAGGTAAATACAAAATAACTTAATTTATTTATACAGGACTAAAACATCTAATGAGCTACTTAAATTAAAATAACGATTTAAAACCAAATGATCCACCTCCAAAATAAATTTTATTTCAAAATCATAGATTATGAAATCCTATTCGGATCTCAAAACTACTTGGCTTCC
>WYDF02108277.1:0-10454 GCA_009867245.2 Adranes taylori
ATGTATAACATATTACCTTTGTAAAATACAAAAATAACTTGCGTCAACTAGATTTTTTAACACATGACTTTGAGAGTATTCTGGTGAAACTATTACTTTTATCTTTTTAGAGTCATTATAATGTAGCTTGGAAAGCAAAAGAATCACTTATACGATCAAATACTGAATAGGTTGAAGTAAATTTACTTACAAATCTACATTCTTAATATTGCATACACCTACATATTTATAATAATTTAGTTTCAATTAATGAGTATAATTTTTATATATTGTTTGTAAATCTTCCATAAGATATTTGATTAGTGGATAACTAACTACTTGATAACTATTCTTAGCAATAACATAATCCATATGAGTGAATTTAGAGTATTCAATTTCATGCAACACAGGTTTTATTTGTAACTGACTTGCGAATTTTTTGACATCTGCAGGGCTACTAAACGCATCATTCAGTGAATAGAATAATATATTTCTTGTTGTTATTTGGCTCACATTGTAATCTGGAGGTGTGATATTCCCATAATGTTTCTGATTATCACCCAAGAATAATTGTAAGTTTGCTGAGTACTGATTCAACAGGTTTCCATACGTCGGAAAATTTAATACCGATTCCTTTAGCATTGGTATATTTCGAGTTATAAACTGCAACTTTCCCAAGTCATAATCGTATCGCCTAAAATTTGCTGTAAAAATAATTTTTAAATTAATCATAAATTTTATGAAGATATTTTTATCGTTTTTTATTGTTTAATTATATATTTTTGAATAATTGCCTATAAGAGTGCTAATACCAAAAAGTACTTGCAATATTGTTTACTGTTCTTATAAAAAAACTAAACTATTGAAATTACAAATATTAATTAATCAAATTAATTAATCAAATATTTAAGTAGGTAATCTTCGAGAAATTGCGAATCATATATTACAAATATAAATATGTAACTAATTAGGTAGATGGATATCGTTGCTTTATGAAGCAACCACATTAATTAATCAAATATTTAAATAGGTAATCTTCGAAAAATTGCGAATCATATATGAGAAACTATAAAGCTAGAAAAAGATCCGATGGACTTTTGAGTGGATGGCCATTTCTGCTATAAGATATTTAAGCTTTATCAACACTAAAATCGGATTTTTTTCTAGCTTTATAGTCTCTCATATATGATTCGCAATTTTTCGAAGATTACCTGCTTAAATATTTGATATAAATATGTGTTAAATATGCTAAAACTAAATGTGTGTTATATGTTCTAAATTAAAATATGTTCTAAACTTTGAGTGTTCAAAAAATATGTACACGTCAGGCAATTGATCGACGGACATGGAAAACAACGGTCCAAAGAATTATCCAAGGGCTGTAAGACCGCCCTGCACCACAGAAACATCCTCCATAGAGTCACCACACGTCGACCACGACGTTGGACGAAGAAGAAGAAGAGATCTAAAACAAACCATCTAGTTCGTTATCGAAATTTGCCATCTGGAATAAGGTCCGTCTTACACAATACCATGTACCAGTATATGATGGTAATATAACCTTAAGTTGTTCTGATTCTGACGAAGATGTAGCGGAAAATGTTGTAGACGATAACAAAAATGATCCTACATTTGAAGTAAGTGGTTCATGAGACCCTTACTTTCCACATCAAGAAGATCTTAATGACCTAATCAGGGATTTAAACCTGTCTAAACAGTAATCTGAATTTTAACTTCTAGACCCAACGAATGGAATCTACTCCAAAATAATGTTAAAATAATTAGTTATAGTAATCGTCATCGTGATTTCAAACACAACTTTTCTGAAGAAGATGGAATTGTACTTTATAATAATATTTCTTCTGCAATTGAAACATTTGGGTATCAACATCAACCAGATGAATAGCGTCTGTGTATATACGCTTCCAAAGTCAGTTTAAAAGCTGTGTTTCTACATATTGGCAATAAACTTCCATCAATACCTAAATAGTGTATGCCGCTGGTATGAAACGAATGATGATATGAAACAAGTATACAAGAGAAAATGGAATATGAAAAATATAAATGTTATGTGATGACTTGAAGGTTATTGTTTGTATTGCAACTTGGGTACACGAAATTTTCCAGTTTTTTGTACGAATGAGACAGCAAAGATTCTGGTAAATGGAGTGCTAATATGCCAATAGGCCAAAAAGACAGATGTGCCAGATACAAAGCACATCAGAAAATCACAAACTACCACTTTCTAAGTCAGTCAGAATTAAGGTTATATAGTCAGTTATATAGTTAGTTACGAATGTTATAAAAACTTCAAACGAGTATCACAAAATATTCTGCCTGATATGAAGAATCCGAAAGTAGAGTTGTAATCAGTATTAAAAATACTTTCAGATTCAGTTCGTTTTGCGAAATAAAAAAAATAATTTTTGTTGACAAGTGTAATTAGAGTTTATGATGGTTTTTGAGATTTGTTGATCCATATGGAAAACTCATTAAACTGACTAACGTGAACTAAGAGATCCATTTGTATCAACTGATGAAAGGCCACTTTATGGCCTGGATAAAGTTTGATTTGGATTAAAGTATGATAAGGTTTCTTATTGTACAGAAACTTTATGGTACGTCTTTGACAAAATGCCTACAATCTAAACGTAGTTTAATTGCAAGATAGTGTAAATTCTGCATTTTGGTTTCTAGATTTTGCTAATTTGAATTATTTTGAATATAAGTGAAATAAGTAATCACACATTCTTACATGTTCCAACAAGTTGCACAAAATGTAGCAGTTGTTTGCTACTTATTCCACCAATAAAATAGTACCACAGCATGGGTAATATGTCGACATCTTCTTGATCAGGATTATGGCCCGCTAAGGAGTAAATAAAATCAAAACAATTTCTGGCTTTTTCTAATCTTTCATGTTTAGTTTCAGCAAATAAACAAAATGCTTCAAAAAATCCATTAGGTTTGTTCCGCATATAAGGTGCATCGAATAAATGAAATTGATTAAGTAGCATCTAGAATTAGACAAATGTTTAGTTTAAATTCTGAGCATCCTTTTTGCTAGAAAAACTCTTAATATTCATATTTATAGTAGAAAATGCTTTTTTATGCATTCATCTAGCAAATATTATTATATTGTTTATTGGATTTTATACTAAATAATCGAGGTTGTGAACCATCATTAAAAATCTCTCATGAGGCATTTCAAAAATAAACAACTAAGAAAGGCAGTCTCATGAATAAACCTATGTAATGAAGAAATAAAATTATGATGCTTTATTAGAGATTACATATTTAATAAGAAAACAGAATAAAATATACTTAAATTATATATTATCTATTGCACTAACTTTCTTCAAATTGGAATTTCACGTTTGTTAGCTGTTATTTTGCTTATTTTTCCCTTTCCTAGTTGGCCATTGTCTCAGATCCTTATAAAATATGGTAGCTTCATCTTATACATATTATATAACTTTTTTTATGTCATTTAGTTTCTCTTCAAGAATAGGTCTATTACTCTTGTGTCCTTTTAGGTTAAAGGTTAAAAACTGCACTCGGATGAATTATGAGATTAAAATGTCTTATATTACTTACTGGTGGCGTGTTTTATGCTGCGTATAAATTTGCGAACCTATATCGACCTGTGCCGTACACTAGCCGCTTGTATCTCATTAGTAGGACATTGTTTTACAACTAACTTAATACGAGCGAAAGAAGAGTTGAACCTATACGAGCGGGAGGTAGAATACATTTAGTTGGCTGTTTGGCGAATGTTTTCACCGGTAGGAGTCGAACAAACCCGGTAGTATCCTTTTCAGTTGTCATTTAGTCGGGTGTCTGTTGAGTAATTTAGCTGTTTGTCCAGAGATGTCCTCTCACGAAAAGAATATACCTATGGTTATGATAAGTAGCGCTTTTATAATTATGGATAATTTAATTTAAAAAGTACAGAAGACAGCGGAATTGCTGTAAAAAAATCTGACATAGAATTGGTATTGAATCTAAAATTGCAGGATGTAAGTGATCAGTACAAAAGTTTCACAAGAATGTCTCCTACTGAGTTAGAAAATCTATTGGAAATCATAAGACCACAAATTTAAAAAAAAAGAATCTCTGCAGTAGGACGGCCACAAATTAATTTATTTCGTTTGCAGGTCTTCTCAAAACTAACCCAATTTCCGTCCAAGCGTCTTGTTTCAATTTTGGTTTTGTATTGATTTATGTGTTTTGGATTGCATAGTAATATTTTGTTTTGTATACATCGATGAGTTCTAAGATCTAGCCTTCCGTCTACTGGTCCATAATAAACCCTTCCTTTTAAATAGTTACAGACATACAATATAACAAATTCCAATTTTAAATTATAAATATTTACCAAAATAATGATAAGTAATTTTTATAAATATCACTTTGAAGAATCCGAATAACAGATCAAAATAAAACTAAAATAGAGTAGTTGTACTCATACTGTTGTAAACATATAGAGAGTTACGTTATTACCACGATCGTCGTCCAAACTAGACAGACTAATCCCTTAGTGTTCGTCGTGAGAACAGACAATCGATGGATTGCAGCGATCGGTTGCTGCTTCTATCTGTTATGCGCTCGCAACACCGTATTCACTTGTGTTTTATAGGTTCACGAGCGGTACGTATACGGTTTGGCTCGCAAGTCAATACGAGGCATTAGATGCAAAAAATCAATAAGTGTTTCCAATTATTTCATAAATTGCATTTCATGTAAAATGAAATATCATTCTGATTGTGAAAACATAGGTATTCAAGAATTCACACAAATAAATGTGCAAGCATTACTCAATAAATGAATCTCTAAATCTTGTACAATAAAAAGTAAGGTTATAAAATCACCTAGTCCTGCTGCCGAAAACAATAGGTTATCTGATTTCCATGGCTCCTCAAGGGATTCGATTTTCAGAAGTATATCCACAATGGAGGTCAGTACTCATTATAATGATAATTATCCAGGCAGTGAATCAAATAGCATTATCATTTTGAATTAAGGAACATTGTTCTAAACCAACAATATATCATTCAACCGATGTTAGAAGAACTCAATGATGACATAGATCAATTGTTGAAAACAATTAACGACTTAATTTTGGCAGATTCTACTGCTGTCACATATAATTTAGGAGATGGTATTGTATCAGATATATATCCAAACAGTTAAATGATTCGCAAAAAATCCATAATGGAGCAGATCCATATTAGTCAAAACAATATGCTATCCCAATACAATCAACATACAAATACTGTTGCAAAAGAAAACACAAATAGAAGTTACAAAACCAGTAGAAAAGCCAAGATAAGCGACAAAGCTTAACAAACAAATCCCTAGGATAGATATTGGAAGCACAGAGATTATTAAAACAGAGATTAATACTATGCGGTTTGCCAACAGATACTACACGCAATTTATAAATCTCTCTAATTGCGCGTACTAAAAACACAGTAAGTGTTGTAAACATGTAAACCATAACTCATGCTGTAGTGCCCGTGGAATTACACACAGTACCTAGGGACATTGAAATAAATACAAGGGCACCCAATGAGACTGAATTCCAATTGGTTACGAAAAAAGGAAAATCAAGTAATATGATAAAAGACACAACTACGAGCAAGGAAAATGGTAAATTAGCCAGTGGAACTTTAATAAACAAGTCATGGGTTTTCATTAAAGAAATTGACTTAAATGCTACAGAAGAGAAAATTCTGTTGTTACTAAAGCCAAAATTTAATTGCAATGAAATATTATGTGACAAAATTAGTAGTCACAATGCAAACCCTATATACAATTCATTCAAGGTTGCCTTGCCATCAACTTTTGTTAAATGAAGTAAACATACCTGAACATTGGGAACAAGGTACATACATAGGTAAACATAATTCTTTTATAGAGCGACAGAGGAAAAGAGCAAACATGAAGGGTTTGTAAAGACTACAAAGAGCTGATATAACGGCTTAATCCAGAATCAAGGTATATTGATAAATAGGAACTCCATGAAGAATAGGAATTGACATTTTTGCATTAAAATTCACAGTACCTAAGAAGCAAAATTGTCACACTTAAACAGACATTAAACAGCATATAAATGCTATTTCAATAAATTTGAATTGGTTATCAGAGGATGAGATAAAATTACTAAAGATTAATCATTTTCATGTAGCATCATACTACACAAGAAATAATAAAGAATGTACAGGGTGTATGTTACTTACACAAGTTGCTACATAAAGCTACACCAGAAAAATAACGAATTACACCAGAAAATATCTATCCACATAAAGTTACACCAGAAAGCCAACTATTAATTGATTACATATATAATCAAAGTTGAAGTTAAAAATATAAATATGTATATGTTTAACTTTTCAGAATGTACTAACTTAAGCACCAGAGTAACTCCTACTAACCCTCCAGTTTTGACAACATATTTATCAATTATAAGAATATAACTACATGGTAGCAGAACCAAATTTTCGGATCAATATGGCGTAATAATTAACACGTATATCAACTTATCCAAAAATAAAAAACCTTGGCAAATACACTGGTAGACTAATTACGCAGAATGGACTGGCCCACTTAAAAACATTACTAGCAAAACATTACTAAATCTTATTGCAATGTAAATATAAATGTTAAAATGCCAAGAACATATTGAGGCCTGGTAAAAGAAAGCCCCTTTTCACGCCATGGTATACCTGCAGCTAAAAAATCTAATGCAACTGAACATATTGATATGCTGAGAACCATATATGCATGCAATGTAAAATGTGATACTAATGTAAAAAATTGGGCTTAAAAATGCTCAGTTGAAATATAAATAGGACATTCAGATTGCGCATCGGATTATGTATCGTAAAAAATCAGCTCATCAATTAATAAACCAGCTGAAAGCTGGAAAATGGTAAAGACTTACACAAGGACTAAATCGGAGACAACTCTCGAACCTTAAGAGTTTCAAGATCATTTTATTGCAAATCATTCTATAGTTACAAATAATATGTTAGATAATAGTAGTAAGTATATTCCATTGTTGCAACGTCAACTTACTGATGGTAGGACATTTTATCTTTATTCAGTAACAATGTTGGAAATTGAAAGTATAATTGCAAGATTAATCAACAAAAATATTCATATAGTATATCTGGTGCCATAATAAAACATATTTCTATGGCATTGCCCTACATAATAAACCTACGTTGCTGTCAAGTTGTGTTTCCTATGGAATTGAAATTAGCAAAAGTCACACATGTGTATAAAAAAAGGGATAAACCAAACCTAGAAACTATAGGCCTATATCGATTATACCAACTATAGCCAAAATCTTTGAAATAGCAATAAAAGAGAGAATTTTATGTTATTTGGGAAAACTAATCTTTGCCAGTTTTTATATATGCCAGGCAAATCAACCATCAGTGTCATTACAACTTTGGTTGAAATTATTAGAGATTCTTTTGAAAAGAAGAATTGGAGCCTCTAGGACTCTGTTATGAGGCCACTCTTATTTATTCTGTACAATTGGAAATATTCTGACAATGATTAGCGATGAAGCCTTATGAATTTTATTTTTCCATAAATATTGTTTCAGGTAAAGATGGAAAAGACCAAAATAACTTTGACATCGACAAAATGCTTCCTCATAATATCATGATAAAATTGTCTGGTGTGACCAATTCGGACCAATTGCCAAAAATGCAAAACGGAATTAGAATGTTGGAAATTGTTTCTTACCGATGTTGGCATTGTTAGACCAAAATACTAATCAATATATAAAAGAAACAACTCAGAAGTCCCAACGAGAAAGAGGTTGTTATATTACAGATGAAATCGAAAAGAGAATCTACTTGGTATTACTATATTTAGCAGGTGTATTTCTAGGAGAGCATCAATGTTTATCAAATTTGTGGGGTACCGATGTTTTAAGAATCAACATTTTTCGAATGGCCATGTCGGAAAACCGATTTCAATTTTGACTTTGATGTCTCAGATTGGACGAGATGCGAACCATAGCAACTCGACGTGAGCACTACAAATTAGCAGCAGTAAGAGAGATCTTCCAAAGTTTTGTCGATAATTGCAAAAAACATTACTCCCTTGGCCAAAATGTGATTATTGATGAAATGTTGCGTGCATTTCGAGGTCGATATGCATTTCGGTAATATATTCCATAAAAGCTGAGTATATATGGCAGTAAATATATGGGAGTGAAAATCTGCTGTATGACTGATTCAAAATTATTTTGTGCTGCAAATATGGAAATATACTGTGGACAAGCCTTCAGGAGTTTTAGGCAATCCAATTCTGCAGATTCAGTAGTGTTGAGGCTTTCTGAACCAATTTATGGATCTAACAGAAATTGGATCATTACTGCAAATAATAGGTTCACTACTTTAAAATTTGTGCGCGATTTAGAAAGTCTCAAAAATAAACGTGAGATTCCAACAGAATTTTTTTCTCCAAAAAACCGCTTATGTTATAGCAGCATATCTGGATGTACATATAATGAAACTCTGGTTTCTTATTCTTCAAAAAGAAAAGGGAAAATCGTGCTTCTAGTGTCCGGCATGCATACTAATTATAACAACATGACGCAAGTAAAAAACTGATGGTACAAAATCTGGGGTAGATGTTGTAGATAAACTTTTCGCCACATATAATGTTGCGATATCAACAAGAAGATGGCAAATGGTCATATTTTATCAACTAATGAACATAGCCTGCATAAACTCTCGTGTTATACTTTTAGGAAATCAAAACACGTTTACCACTGGACGGCACTATTTGAACAAGTAGTCTTTAAATTTAGTGGAAGACCAGCTAAAAAGAAGATCACAGCTAACAAGTCTTCCAACCGAAATAAAAAATATGCTACAAAAATATAAACCAGCTGCTCAAGCACAACCGGAAGTTGAAATATTAGAGATTGGAACAAAGAAGAAAAGATGTCTTCCCTCGTATCAAGGAGCAAAGAAAACTTCTCTAAGCTTTATTGTTGTGAAAAATGTGGACTACCTTTTGTTTAAGGAAACAAACAAAAATGATGTGTCAAAATTGTTTTGATGTAGATAATAATGATAAATCTCAATAAATTTGTTATTCCTATATGTATATTATTGTGTTTTATTACATCAAATAATAATAAGTTCAGATTATACATTGTCAAAAACAAATTATATGACTGTATCCAGGAGATACAGCGCGCCTAAGTATGTGTCCATACACTGTGCGCCTAAGGGAAGGTTAAAATACGGACTTTAATTTGGGTCAACTGTATCAACTAATTAAATAACTCACCTGAATAAAAATTTTAGATGCTGTATTGAGTTTGTAAATTTTATTTGGTATATGCTTCAGGTAAATTGTCGGTGCTAGGAGAAATGCTAATCTAATTTTCTCATTATATTCTGGTTTTTCACTTAGCATTACGGCATAAGCTGTTGTGCTCTACAAATGAAATTATATACTATAATAGAGTGAACTCTTAGTATCAGAACTTTATTGCAAACTTAGTGCTTAAAATAGTGCTTACGTGGATTAATTTTAGTTATCCAAAATAGCTAAATAATCCGAGTGACATATTTGGAACACTATATTATTTTAATCCTTCAATGGGGGCGTGCCTATCTGTAACATTAGTCGTGTCGTCAGTCTTACAGACCAACGTCATTAACTAATTTTATTTTGCAGTTTATATCTCTATGAATAAAAGACCGTTTTATTTAAAATAAACTTGTTTTAAAAATATATATAATGAGTATCAAGTGCAACAGAAGTAGACTATATTCTAAAATATGATGTATATAATTTAAATTAATGTTAATTTCCAAATAAATAAACCAAAAACCAATGCTAACTGATCAAATTAACAAACAGTCTATGCTGATCGTTACATGGTTCATACATACAAATATTCCACATTTTTTCCAACAATATTTTGTTTTTCTATTTCCCTTGGAGTCACATGGCACAAATCTTCGCAACAGATTCCTTCTTTCTTCCGTAGGTTCTTCATCATGCGTATTTCAAGAATTTTCAGGCTTATAGTTTTTGGTAGATAGCTTGAAGCAGCACCATTATGACCTCTTGCTCTCGACGCGGGTAACAGAGAGGACTTGTGTGTCACAATTGAGCAAAAGAGATATTCTATTTTCAGGGCGCCAGGCCCGTTTAAAGTGAGAGTGCACTTAGAAAGCGTTCCTCTTTTTTCGACCTCAGCAAACTCTGAGGGCTTACGTAGCTTCGAATCTTGCGAGTCATCCAGAAATTCCCGTTCCCGCAGGCAGCTGAAACAGACTTAATAACTATTAAATGAAACAGTGGTAAAGATAAATGGCGTGTACACGATTACTATACACAAAAATAATCAAAAGAAATAAATCCAAACGGCGGAATCAATTTTCCAGAATCTGATGACATCCTGTTTCCCATCACCACAGACTAGGTCT
>WYDF02108288.1:0-10454 GCA_009867245.2 Adranes taylori
TTTTATTTTATAATATAATATTTTCTGCCTAAAAATGAATAACGAAACGTAAACAATACCGAGCATTAACGTAAAAATTACATACATAATAAAAAATTGAGTGTTCGGTGAAACATCTCTAGAAATTGTCATTTATGGTTTGAGAAATATAATTTTTGTTTATAATGTGCGTACCGATTATGTTATGAATTAATAATATAATCTTTTATTTGACTTTGATTCTAAAATAATATAATAAAAGAAGTTGCTTAAAATATGTGCATTATTCTTTTATGTGCAAATTTACCCCACGAATCAACTGATGTGAATTTAAATATCGAATGTCATTGAGAGTTAACAACTATTTTGTAGACAGCATATTAGAAATAAAAAATTCTATATCAAACATAACGATTGTAGATAATGGAGCAGAAGAAAACAAACCAATTGTGAGTAAAAGAAATATAAATGTTTAGTAAAGTTAGTCGGGAAGAATTAGAAAATGTTATTTTTCAACTTGAAAACAAGAAAACCACATATGTTGTAGCCAGTGAAATACTGAATCTTGTATAAACTTGTATAAAGAAGGATATCCAGTGTTATATTTAATAGATACAAGTTTAGAAACAGGAAAAATTATATGAAAAGATCCACCTTTGTACCCATACAAAAGATAAGTAAACCATTAAATGGCGAAGATTATAGACCAGTCAGCATGCTACCAACTCTTGACAAAGTATTCGAAAACATTGTACATGAAAAATTAATGGCATATATTGATGAAGCATAAATTATTAACGAGGTGTCAATCAGGCTTCAGGCAACGAAATTCCTTCAAAACTGCGTTACAATACGTCATTAGTGACTGGAAAAATAATGTTGATGATAATAAACCAATTACAGCAATTTTCCTAGATTTAAAATGGACCTTTGAAACGATTAGTCGGAAAATACTTATACAGAAATTAGGAAAAAATAGGATTTAGTGAAATGGTAATCAAATGGATAGAAGACTATTTATAGCGGAGATTAACATTAACTAGATGCAACAACAATCTATCAAAGGAAAGACAATGTGATTTTGGTATTGTATCCCGCAGGGTAGTTTATTGAGCCGACTTTTCTTCATTTGCTACATTAACGACATTGTGGATCAGGTGGAAGAGGAAGGAGGAAGGAGGAGGATACACATTTTTCCGGACGATACATTACTTTCTTATCTGTCAGAAAATGTTGAATAGATTAAAATAAAACGTGCTTAAATAAATAGTGCAGAAATCTTTTTTTTGTTTTACGTAGGAAGTGGAGGAACGTTCAAAAGGCGAAGGATGCCCGTGCATTCAACAGTGTGGGGTTTTAACCCTAACTAAAACTTCACTCCCTGCTGGGATTGTGTACCTTAGGAGGTTGGTGTGAATTTATTAAATGAGGCTTTATGATTTGTCATCCTCTTCAGCCTGGAACTGGTGGTGGGTTGGATCGTGCAGAAATCAAATTCATGACTCTTTCGAAAGGAAAACACGTACCAAAAACTAAAATTAGCTTAATTTTGTAAATGAAATTAAATGCCTCAGGATAATAATTGATGATAAACTAAAATTAAACAACCATTCACAATATGTAGTTAAAAAAGTGGCGAAAAAAGTAGGTTTCCTGTGTAGATTAACCAAAACTCTTTAGTCTTGGACAAACCTAACAGTTTATAACTCAAAAATAAAACCTCATTTTGAATAGTGTGCTAGTCTGCTACTAAATGTTAATAAAAAATATATAAAAAGGTTGCAAATTATCCAAACTTATGCAGTGGGAAGTATGTTAGGGTGCAATAGACACACTAGAATAAGTAAAATAATTATAAATAATTTTTTAATAATTTTAGTGCTAGCATATAGGATTGACCATGGCTTAATTCCAAACTACTAAAGAAAAAGTGAAACGGCACTGTATATATGAATATAACGCAAGAGGCAAACATAAATTATATGAGGAGGAAGATAAAACGTTAATTATGGACGCAATACGTATCTACAATAAGTTACCAAAATCAATTAGGACAAATCACAACTTAATATTTTCAAAAAGTCAGTAAAAGAATATGTAATAAGTAAAAGAATGTAGGCTAGGTATTACTACTCAGTTAACGTAGAAATGTATATGATAGTAATTTTTTCTTTCTTAATTTTAGAATTAAAATTTTTTATTTTTAAATTTTTTATATATAAATTTTTTAGTACTTTATAATACTATTAAGAATTTTTGTAAATATAGTTTTTGTAAATGGACTTTGGACCAAATAAATCAAATCATCTCTCTTCCATAATATGCTAGTAAAACTTTTCTATTCGATTGTATTTTATAGAATTTGAATATCACAGAGTTACTTGTGACGGAAGACAATCGCACATGCCATGTGCAAATGGCACACACAGAAGAAAGTTCTTAAAAATCAAAAATTTCTTTTTTCTCCACCACGCATTAAACATCGTTGTTGTATTCCCTTAACTGTGCTTGGTTTTGGAGATATTTCAGTGTCAAAAATAAAAACATATAAGTTACAATTACACGTATCGATTTAATTTAGAATAATTACAAATCGTCCATGTCCAATCTACATATACCTTTGAAAAACAGCTAAAATGTTGATTAATGGTAATATCCTAACAAAGAAAAAACTAAAACGAATTTATGTAAAGCTTTCAATAAGGTTCAATGAATCATCAGTGCATTGTACTAAAAGAAAAAGCAATAAAAAACTATATCAATCTGCACTACTCATACTTGTTGGATATGTGTGTATAAATTTGTGACTAGTGGTTAAATGTATAGCTATATAAATAAGGGAGAGCAGGAGAATCACATACACGTTGAGAATGTATTTTAAGTAGCATAAAGGGAGAACGCTCGATTAATAGAGCTCATAAGAACAACAGGTGTACACTTATGTTACATGTGTTGTTTCTAGTTTCAATCCAAGTTTTAAATGCTTACGCATGTTCTATAATTATCTCAGTATTGAAGATACCAATGTGCTTCTATAAATTTTGTTTCATATAAACTCCAAACACAATTAAACAGTATTCAGCACAGTTATGGGAATTACTATTTTGTCACTTCAAATGTAATCGTTTCTATGTACTTTTTCTGCTTTTGACGTATTGAGGCTTTTTGTTTTGAATTCCTGCAACTTCCTACAAATTCCTGTACGCAAAAAGCTATTCCGGAAAGTTCTAAGGACATATACGAGGACTGTTTTACGGAAGAGTGACTTTTGAAAAGTTGACTCCACTGTCGTGATGATGACTACATTGTTAACTTCAGATATCTTTCAGAAGTCTACTCTCAAAATTTCCTGCAAATCTGTAAGTTAGTTTACGTTTGACAGAATCTAAAGTTAACAATTTGTCAATTTTTGATTAAAAATTAATAAAAGGAACTTTGTGTTTCAATAGAATATTATTTTTTACGTGGAAAGAATATTAAGAAACAGAAGAAAAATGTCATGAGCTTTATGGTCAGTCTACTCCTTCGGATGGAATGATTTGCAAGTGGCTTTTTGCCTTCAGAACTGATCATGTGACCACGAATGATACTGAACGTCCTGGATCTTCAAAAACTGTTACTAGTCAAGAAATGATTGATAAAATCCATGTCATTGTAAACAATAACTGCCGGGTGAAAGTGCGCGAGATAGCTAATGAAGTGAACATTTCAAGGGAATGGGTGCACAATATTTTACATCTCCACTTAAACTTTAAAAAGTTTACCGCAACATCGGTTCCACGTTTGTTAACTGTAATGCAAATGCGCAATAGTGTTTCAATTTCCAATGACTGCTTGGCTAAATTTAAACGTAATTCAAGAGAAAGTTTTCGTCGATATGTCACCGCAGTTGAAACTTGGATACATCTTTGTATGCCAGAAACTAAACCACAATTAAAACAATAGACTTCTTCCGATGAACGAGAACCATTTTTTCGGCCAATAAGGTTATGGCCACGAACTTTTATGGTTCCCAAAGCGTAATCTTTATTGACTATTTCGAGAAGGGAAGCATAATAACTGGCCCATATTTTGCTAATTTACTGACCCGCTTCGATACAGAACTAAAGAAAATAAATACGACCGCTTTTGTTCAGAAAGAAAGTTCCGTACCACCAAGATAACGTGTCCTCTCATTTGTTCGCCATTGCGTAGCACCTGGCTCTGTCAGATCTGCTTTTGTTCAAAAGCATGAAAAGTGGCTCGGTGGAAATAAATTCGGTACATGTGATAGGTGCAACGCATGCATATTTTGCAGAGTTTCCTAAAGATTACATTTTGGATGGTTTAAAATAATTGGAAAGCCCCTGGATTAAGTGTGTGATGTTGCACACTTAATTAAGTAGAAAAATAAAATATACTTTTTATCTCGAAACAAGTCTTACTTACATTTCTTCCACATTAATTATTAACGACTGGCTAGGTCTCCTTGTTAATAATTAATGTGATGTGATGAGAAATTGTCATCGAATTCAAAGCATTACTGCTTCCGTGAAATGTTGTCAACGTGATCAGTCCGCAGTTTGACATTATACTTAATATTTGACAGGTTCTACCCATACGTTTTTTCTCTACTGCCCTAAAACTGCTGCCAGAAAAATGTCTAGTCATTTTGCAAAATTGTAATTGATTCCGCAGAAGCTATGATAATTCCCATTTATGTACAAAATTACTTAATACACTTAAGGAAACATTTATATACAATATTATGTGCCAACAAGTACATCACTGATGACACAAAATTCATACAGAGTTAAACTATAAATACGCCAAAGCTCAATATTGTCGTTATTATCAAGGATATTAACGAAAACACACCCCAAACATTAACCAAAAGACACCACCGCTAGCTTTGAAACTTTCCTGATAAATGAAAGACTGTCAATCTTGTGCTTCTGCCAAAAAAGGAAGAAACCCTGCAGATACCTCATCTGACAGGCCCATATGTGTGTTTGATTGACTTGGTAAACTAATGCAAGGAATAATTTTTCAACGGCTGACTAAAATTTATTTTCTTATTATCATCAAGGCTGTCTGCGGAATACCGCTCCATAGCACTGCATCCGAACGGCTTATTGTACTTTCCTTGATTGCTTTGTCAGACCAGTTTAATATATCTGTGTCTAGTACCAGTTTAAATATTTCCTGATGAGAGCCTTTTTGTACCAATTCAGAGTCAACTTTCGGTGCTCCAAATAGGTCTCTCCTTCTGGATGCCAATGCTTCACACTCAAATAAAATATGATGCCTACACATTAGTTCAGCAATGTGTAGGCTAATTTTCTTTATATGTGTCATCAGAGGTGGGTTAACAGGCTAGTTATCATTTTGATTTTCTGCCTGCCAAGTTTCAGCAAATCTGAGATTTTGATCTTATATGGTTTTTCTATAAAGCTCTTGCTGTGTTGATTTCGTGCTGCTTTTGTATAGCAGTCTATGTGTTTTTGAATGGTCCAGTTTCTTATCCTTTCTCTGTTATTTAGGGCTAATGCATCTGTGATTTCGTTGCCTACAATGCCCCTGTTTCCTGGTACCAATGAATGAACTGTGCATCATTCATCAATCCCTGTGAACAATGCCTTATACATATTGCTAATTATCTCGTAAATGGACACGAAAATATGACACAAATGCACGACGATATGTCTCAGTGGTATTTGAAAATTTTCAAGATATTCCGCACCAGATGAATGACAGTGATTGAGGTGTGTTTGCGTGTGCAGTTGCTGAATTTCGAAAGCACGATGTCAAAATCAGGTTTAATCAAACTGATATAACTTATTTGAGGCGTTAAATGATTCTAGATATAATTTTGGAGTTCATTATAACTTATAGGATATATTACTATCAATTATATATTTTATACCACTGCAGTGATAGTAGTAATTGTACCTATCAATAACTTTAAGATAATTATGAGTACCAATACCATCGAGCAAGAATTTCGAGAACTGAAGTGGACTCCTTGTGAACAGAAATTGAATGTGACATAATCGATCTTGAGGCTTCTTGTAATCTGTACTTGTTTAGCTGGTAGCTGAATACTTGAATACTGCAGCAGGCCTCCTTGGCTACAGCCATTGGTTACATTATATAAGGTTTGTCGATAAGCAGGATCGGCAAACCAGATCCGTACCTCGGTACAAGGATTGACTCTGAAAGCTGTGATGCGCCGAATTTGGTTTCGGATGCAGAGTAGGGCTGGAGCAAAGACGTAAGTTTAGAAGGCTCCGGTTTTCGAGTCGACTGCCAAGCTCTTGTTCGGTCTGCACTGTGCGTTGATGTAGTCGTTCGTCAATCAGGACTGATTTCTGGTGCTGTTAAGCGCCTCAAGTGCCTCCTTTAGTATCGTTACTATAAAAATCCGATGTTTGTTATATTTCCATTTTATATTCACCTGTATGCAATGGAGGACTTCATATATTTCGGCCTAAAAGACTCTGTGAAGTCTGCCGAAAGGACAGGACATTTTGCATATCGGTCGTTCTCCTTAGATTCATGCTCCAGTATTTATAGAAGCCCTTGAACCATCTGTGACCCAAGCTAGAGCAGATTTCAGAAATATCGAAGGGTTTTGTCTCCACATACCTGAATCTATGATGACCCTATATATCATAGACATAGATTCTGCGTATATTGTAGACTGAAGATATCCGGTACTATTTTATGACAAGTTGTTCATCCCCTGTAATTTTAGTGTCTAATTATTTTACCAAATTCGATCTAATAGTTTTTAGCCGATGGGGTACCAAAAATTCAAAAACATACACAAGTTACTGATAGTAGAAGTTGACATGCTTCTTCAGACAACCTAAAATACCTTTTCTGTACTATTAAAAATTTGGTTTTACAAATCCATTGCTTCAGACAATATAATTCAAATTTGATTTGCTCAGAATTTGGGTTTTGTCACATAACCCTTTCATCCACTTGCCCCTTCAATGATTTATGCTATGTACTTATATAGTTTCAAGTAAATATAAATATTACGTTCATAATAGCACATATTAGAATTAGTATAGTCAAAACTTGAAAAGCGACACATCTACGAACGCGTTTCTAATTACAACATATGTTGCGTGTCTCGCTAAAATACGTTTAGAGAACTTGTGCTGGCAGAGAGCAATAGCTTAAAATTGGCAATCCATTTATTTCCACAAGAAACTATATACAAACATGAAACGTACTTAAACCATACAACAACAGCGTCTCATCATTGCTATTTGCTAAGCTAACACCTGTACTTTACGTTCAATGCTTGCCAGTGCAGTGTGAAGTTAGAAGGAGCGAAGGGTTTTACGATAAGAGTCGTACGTGCTCGTCCTACACTCTAGTCTTCGTCCATTATAACTTACGAGCTAAGTAACAGTAACATGTGATGAACAAACGATACACTCTACAATTATTATTTCTTATTAATGCTGTTGCCAGGGTCTGGAATTACTTTTCTTCTAATAGAAACAAAAAATTGTACTCAAATGTAGGTTCTAATTAGTCAGTTATGACGCAATCATCAATAAAACGAATACCTGACTTATACATTTGCAGTAGTATGTAACAGGATTCTAAGTAAAATATTAGTCGTCTTAGCAGATTTAAAAGTTTTCAAATCAACTGGTGTTCCGCGAAATACTTGTGTTCTGGTTAAGGTTAAGGAAAACGTTCCACGAAAATTTGAAAATCAGTCAAGTTTAAGACGTTATAATACATTCCACAGAAAAATCGTAGCACCATAAATTTACTATATCCTTGCTCCGTGCTGACTGGCATCGGCTGACTATTTCGTTACAAAATTATTGAATTAGTTTAAATAGTTTATGCAGCTAACAATCAAAACACAATTCCTTTTGTGCACAGTGGCATAGGAAGGTCTGGTGGTACCCGGTGCGGTGTTTAAACTTGTCATCCAAAATATAAAATAAAATTTATTGAAAAGGCAATTTTTTTATTCAATTGGTTAAGGGATAAGGCTGAGAAAAATCTTAACGCTAAAGTGAGATTAGAAATACAGTCGAAACCACAAACTCTAAGAATCTAAAGGAAGCCCAATCAAGAGACTTTTGTTTTGGAACTTTGACGGCTTTTAGAAATCCTCCTAGGCATATGCTTTCTGCAAGGATACCAGTACTAGGAAAGGGTCTATTCTACCCAGCTTCCAAAACCTTACCGTAACTCGTTCTAAAACCTCACAATGGCAGCACGCTGCCATTTGTGGTGTCTTATAAATAGTCGCACTCATTTGCTTTTGATATCCAAGGTGGCAGCCTTGGATATGAAAAGTCACTAGATTTAAAAGGAAAAGTCACTAGATTTTGTAACTAGATTCTACCAGGGACAGTATAATCAAAATGTACCTAGGCCGTTAAGTTTTTTTTTCAAAAAAAATTATCGAAAATATTGAAATGTGATTAGTAGCTAATCCAATATATCGGATGACAGGGTATTTCTGGTCTGGGATTTGAAACAGACTCGAATTTATTCAAGATTTGGCTTGACATAGATTTTTTTAATTTTTAATAGTATAATATTGGGCTGGCGGGGTCTGCCTAGTGGGGAGCGTGCTTTGTTCCGGGGTTTGAATGGCGATCTGCTCCGCGGCCGTGCTTGGGGGTTTGTTCCGGGATCTGAGTAGCGGTTTCTTGTCACAATTGATGTTATCATTCGTATTTTTAATTTTTATGCGAAACTTAATTGCATGTCATGTCTGTATTGTAATTTTCTGTATTGTTGGTTGCATAGAGTGTTTCGCATGGTGCTGCTGTGTTATTTATATTTTTAAGTGCAATAGGACTTAATCAAATCTTTATTATGAAAATACACCGGGGACTGAATTCGAACCCACGACCTGTGGGTTACAAGTCTAACGCTCTATGCTCTACGCTAGCCTGAAGTGTTGTTGTAAAATGCATATTATGATGCATATAAAAGATTTTGTAAGTGTGCATATTGACGACGGGAATAGCATCTGAGGTTATAGATAACAATAACATACACACAGTAGCGTTGATAAAAATTTCTAAACATACGTGATCGTCGGCCATATTTGTAGACTGTCGTCGTCATCGTGTTGATAAAATAATGTAAATAAACGTTATGTATATACATGTATATTTAACGATAGATCTCAATAGCTCATTCAAGAATGACTTCATATTTGAAACTAAAGGTGTATTCAATAGCACGTGCATTTAATTTTAAGTATAAGTGCATTAAAAACCCAATATGGTGCTTTTAAATAAGTATATTCTACATACATTTGAAGCTGAAAATTCTAAGTAATCCCTCTGCACTTCCATTGTGCTCTCAATCTATCTCTTTCTCCGGTTGGCCTAGCGTACCCCCCAGTCACTATGTCTGGTCTAAAATGATCTATTTAAAGCTAAATACCAATACATTCAGGAAAGTATGCCTTTTAGCCATCGAATAGGGACCCCTCTATGCCGTCCGATACGTTGGGAGAAGCGCGATTAACCCTTCACCTTGAATGAAAATCGGCAATATCTTGAAAAGTGAATCAATGAATCAAAGAAATACGCATAACTCTATCATTTAGGGGGTGGAACCAATAAAGAATATTTGGGTGTCTGATCAATAAAGAATAACTGGAAGTTGTAACCAGGAAATATTAGTAAACTGTTTAAAAATCTTTAATACAGACCTGACATAAAAATGTGTGGATATAAATGCTTTAAAGAAATTAGGTGTCAGGATAAACAAATTTGATAGTAAACATAAGGGTCTCAAATTTAGACTCTTTATTTGTAATATAGAGATAAATTGTAATACTCCATTGGGATGCGTAATTAATTTAAAAAAAATAACAAATGCATATATATTAGTTTCCTATTTCGTGAATTATATTATTATCAAGTTAAAAAGAACAATTTGATAAAGGCTGGAAGAGGCAACACCTAATCTCTTTGAATATGTATGATGTTAGCTATTAAAAAGTAGCAAATACATTTAATATTCCAAACATAATATCTAAATAATGCTTTCCACCCCAACATTGGCTTCTCTCCCTTGTAGAGTAGTCCACAACCTGTTGAAATGGGGAACATAGCAGTATCTGACGATTCCGAACTGACTCAGCACTTTGTACAGTTCGGCATCATCAGATACAGATGTTATTCTGAGATAAGGAATCTAGTAAAGTTGATGAAGAAATTGAAACACACTGAAATGGTACATTGAATTGAGAGGAAATTTACCCTTGTTATATATAATTCACACAATCAGACTTAAAATAGTTTAACAGTCCATCCTGAGCCCAGCCTCTGAGAAAATAAATAGGGTTTTGAATATGCGTTTCGTAAAACACACACGTAGTAACCACATAGGCATGAACTATACTTTCAAAAATATTAGGAAACTATTAATTTCTTCCGTAAATAATTTTTATTAGTACAAGTAATAATATTTAACATAGAAATACA